>ML179658.1:0-64660 GCA_004369135.1 Dendrothele bispora CBS 962.96
GACATCGTAATCGGTGGTCGACCTTGAGAAATGATTGTAAGAAAAGTGACAGAGCGAGAATAGTGGACTGCGTACTTTGGGTATCTCTTTTGTTACCTTTGCTACTACCCTTACCGCCCTCCTTACCGCCTCCTGCAGCGAGTTGAGCTGCCTTTTTGTTCTTACGATCCCAGGCCATGGATTGACCAGGAAGAATATGAGCGAGAGCACATTTGTGACCAAACTTGCAGTTTCCCTTGACGAACCAAGCACAAACGTCCTTGGCAGCACCAGGTTCTGAGACAGTATGGGAGAAGGGACACGAGGATCCGGCCGTGCACGAGCCCACCTTGAAGAACTTGCAGGGTACATGAGACAAGTCCTTGGCTGCTCAGTCGACGCCGTTCAACTTGTCAGTTTGTGCACAAGACTGCTGGAAAAATAGAAGAAACCCACTTTTCGACGACGACGAGGGCGACGCTTTGGACTTGCCTTTATCTCCATTTCCGCCCCCCTTTTCCTCTCGTTCCTTCTCTCTCTCCCCTTGTGATTCTCCTCGGTCTACTGTAGGCATCTTCGTTTTCCTTCCGTTCTGATTTCTCTAGTTGTCACCCGAAAAAGTGAGCGAAAAAACAATACGGAATGCGGATAAGATTATCGGAGGTGAAATGACGTTGAGAATGGGCTCGGTCAGCAGAACAGGGAAATCTGAAAAAAAGGGAATGAGAAAAGGAAAAGAACGGAGGGTTTTTATAGGCGAACCAATCTAGACAGCAGCTGGACAGTGTTAGTCCAAGTAAAGCACGCTCTCAAGTCGGTCCCTACCACGTGCATCCCTGCTTATGTCAGTTTTTTTTTCCTTACGGTAGCAGTTTTTTCCACGCCGACTACTACCACCGACCGTACCAGGGCTGTACGCCTTTCAACCCAAGCTGCATATGTTTCTTCCAAACATTCGTGCATTCCGCTACAAGCCCGGAAAGTGAAAGGAAGCTCTTGACTCCCTTTTTGTCGATACATCAATTCATGGTACCTCGCTAGCAGTGGACCGCCACCACTGATGCATGATGATTCAACTGTATCACTCCCCTAGTATGGGTGTCGAGAGAATGCTGTTTTACCCCATGCTCGTCCCGATCAGGGATACATGTGCAAGTCACTCGGCACAACGATTGGTATCATGTTAACTTTAGCGTCCAATAACTTTAGGCTGCTTAAACACCCTTTGCCAGTGTTCTCGACTTCCTTTTTTTCTTAAGCTTGCATCTTCTCACTGGTGTACCTTTTTACACCCCCTTCAGATCTCAGTAATTCAGCGTTCGAAATTCATTGTGGGTCCCAAGATTTTCGAAACCGACATCAAATTTTTCCGTTCCAGCTGCCAATCACCCGAGGACGTTGAAACTCAAGTATTTTATCCAGTGTTCGGACCGAAGATCAATCAGACACTGGTAATTAGTCTTCTCAAGTGTCTTCTCAGTTCTTATCACACTCATTTTTGAATCGAAACAGTAGCTATCATACCTCTACATCACAACTTCGGAACCGGGGGTCTTCGCGAAGCAAGCTGTAAAAAAAGCGAAAGCACAAATTTCCACACCTTTTCCGGCACAGGATGATGCATGCGTTTATGTCACTCAGGACTTTCTTGACACGCTGTGCTAACAAGAAATCTAGAAGATTTCCAGGTGAAAAAAGAAGAGTGTTCAGTGCTGGACTATAAAGTTCAAGAAACTGACATTGAACATCTTTTGAAACAGTAATCAACATCAGTAAGTAATTGCATTCCGGGGCCATGGACCAAAGGCGCTGTATGTTCTTTCCGCACACCACCATTCACACTGGAATCCGAGAAATACTAGGGTACCTTCGCTTCGACTCACAACAAATGATGGTGTACATATATGTATTCCCAATGTCGACGTTTTTTTCGTGGATCATACTTAACCCGACCAGCTCATGAATGCATCATCTCGGTCCCCGATTTTTTTCATACCTCCGATCCAAGTTTTGCTTCCAAATCCAATCCCTGCCAAACTTCCCGTCCTCTACCCTGAACCATCATCGTGCATCAACTTCTAATCCCCCATCCCCCCACTTGGAGTTTTTCTTAGTAGTCGAACCTCACGTTCTGTTCTCTCCCCACAACATCACAACCCTGACCATGAAGTACCGACTACACGGACGAACATCCAACAAAGTTTGGAGCCCTTACTCTTTTTTGTTCTTTACTCTTCCTTCACTTCATTTGATACCCGTCGCTCTCGTCTCCATGCCGATCTATAGTACAAGGACAAGAACAAATCACCAGACTTTTCATAAGTGACTAAATTCTTCCTTCTTGCTCAATTTCGAAAAAGGCCCTTGTCTACACGCGTAAGTATGCTTGCTTTTCGTAAATAAACGGATCTAACCAATCTCTGCAGCTGTTGATCATGAAATGTTTTGAGAATAAGCTCAGTCCTAACTCTTTTCGTACTCTTACCATAGTGTTTACCAAAAAGCACCTGTGTGTCGAAAGAAGGGCGGGCAACTCGGAAATTGAGCAAGTAAAAGTGTGGTCTTAAATGTTAAATGCATAATTGATCGGCCCGACCGCCGAATCAAGTCAGTTACTGAGACGCCTGGGCTCTACAGAAATGTTATACTTATAACTCGATTCTTCTCAAGTCTCGGACTCGTATATTTGGCTTTGGTTCGCCTATCAAATGACAAAGCTTCCACAGGCCAATGACGACCAATGGAATGAATATAAGTACTTACGTGTGTAAGAACAACAATCAATAGGACCCCCAATGATGGTAGGGAAAGGAAACAGTCAATTTGACCTAGCCTATGTGTGTCTGAACAGTTTTATCCTACTTAGGTTTGGACTACGAGTGAAGTGAAATGGGCCACCGTGGCATGTTAAGTACGAGGCCTGGAACGGGTCCATCAACACCGGGCCGAGGACGTCAGAGGCTTTTGATCCAAATAGGACCATACTTATCGGTGACGAACTCGGTGTAAGAAGCCGGAGTCTCCTGGACCGATGCCCGAGGGTCTCGACAAACAAGACCACATCGGTGACACGACCGAGGCGAGAACTGGCATGTAAAACTAAAGACGAACGATTCCTCCTTCAGGTTTCAGTAGGCCTCGTAATGAAGTGGATGCACAGCTACATATACCACGGGCTGTACGATCTTCATTTATGCGCACCTCGGAATGAGATATGGAGCTCCCTATACGTGACGTTTATGTATGTACCCTTGATGTACCCCTGAGTTTATGAGTACTACTCGGTTCTTTGTCCGACTGTAGATCTACTTCACTCACGAGACAAACAGCGATCAGACCATCTCCCGGATTCGACAGGTGATTTGGTTATTGTACATACTAAGTTATCGGCCGGTCAGCACTGAAGCACTGACCTTCTACTTGAAGTGTTGCCTCTAAAATCTGGCAGAGGAGACTACAAATAGGGGGCGAGAAGAACAGGTGTCTGGGGCCTCGAACGCTTTTCTGTCTAATACCAAGTCAAATAGATGACATTGCTTCGTTGTTCCTCATTAGCTTCAAGAATATCCAATAGGAGGATGTCTCTCAGTATCGGCTGCTTTTCCTTTCGGTCCTGAGTTTACGAGAATAGTTGTACCAATTATTCCAAAAACTATATGTGCAACAGGAGTGATAGAGGGACATGTACTATAGACAAAAAAATCCATGACAAAATGCAAGAGGATCCTTTCAAATAATTTATCGGGAGAGAGAAGAGCATGGGAACCAAGGACATCACAGTCATTCATTGGATACTTCAGATTTGGGTATCTGTTATAAGGAAGGGGGATCAGAACGTTCATCTAGCTCCAGGTCTCCAGTCAGTACTGAAGATCGTATGAAAGTTACAGCAAGAAGCAAAAGAAACTCACATCCGACAAGTCTAAAAAAAGACCATTTATCCTTCCCTACCATCATCCAAACTCAAGTCCTTTGCCAATTTATCGGTCAAACCGTTTCCAAAGTCTAATTCAGAAGCCGGAGTCGATCTCGAACTGGTGAATGCACCAAAACCACTGGAATCAGAACTCTCGCTCTCGCTCGTCTCCTCTTCTTCCATGTCCTCCCAAATTCCCATGTCCCATCCGATTTCCCAAAGTATCGAACAACCGACCTTGTCCATGTCTGGAGGTGCTGAACCGACACAACAAAAGTCGAAATTTGCGGTGCAATCGCATTCGATGCCTTCGACTTGATCAAAGTCTATGAGACGGACGTCACCGTTCTGTTGCAGGACGTTTCTCTCGGCGAACTAGAGACAAAAGCGGGAGGGTGGGCAGAATCCGAAAAGGCACCACAGCGGCAAGTTAGAAATGAATGAACGGTGAATGGACATCAGCGACTCCAATAACAACTAAGCTAAACAATTTACAACACACTCACATCCCCATGATGCACTCCACACCTGTGCAGTTCTCGCAAACGCTCCAAGGTTTTGAGTCTTTCGGACCGAAAATGAGTTGTGTGCCACCCCACGACATGAATGTCAAAGGTTATGAAAGATAGCTGGTGATTAATTAACGTACCGGAGATCCAACGGCAAAGCCGAAAACGACGTCCTTAACCCTTCACCCCAATACTCCAACATTAAACAAGCGATCTCCTGCCCTTCCTCACCAAGACCGGTATAGAATCCAAAGCATCTCGGAATAGTTTTCCCCTGGAGAGATTTGAGGGGACCGAGGTATACGGCAGCCTCTTGCGCAAGGTCTTCCATCAAGTCTTCTCGCATCGCAAACTTCAGAGCCACGGGTATTGAAGCCGAAGAGGTTGGACAAGTAGTCTTTGCACTAGAGGCTGCGGTGGTGGTGGGCATCGGAGGCAACGCGTACGAAGAGAGCAGCTTCTTACAGTCCGCATCCCGAATATAACCACGAAATACAGGGGAGTCGGAGCAGTAGTCAGAGTGCATCTCAGATTCGACGGTGGTGGTAACGACGATTTGTTTCCCGTGTTGTTCGCGGCGGGACGACGAAATGTCAACGTCCGAAGACTCGTTGAGGAAGTATTCGGGGACACGCCAGCCAGGCCAGTTTTGTGGGAATTGAACACGGAGGGCGAACATTTTTTTTCGCGCTTTTGAGCAAAGGACACCCCCAACACGAAGGTTCGCGACAAAGAAGGTTGGTTTGACGGAAAGCGATCCTTGTCTTTGGGACGCACTATATAGCGCGAGCCTCGATGATAGCAAGAAACACGTCACAGATTGAGTTTTGCTCTGCAGAAATAGCGCTAATTGAACGACGGAGGATTGGGAGTGGTGGTGGAGTGATAAGAACCGTATCTCACGTGAACCCTAATCACCCTTGGTTTTTTGGGCTGATTGTCCGAAAAAGGAAGTTCGAGGCAAACCACCCGAGCTGTTCGCAAGCGGCATAAGGTAAGAGGATAAGATGAAGGAAGCTCGGTGCTAAAGCTCATCACAGCCTTTTGACACCTTCCATTGAACTTCGTCCTGAGACCGTCTATACATAAATTTAACTACAGTAAACCCGTGTCTAAACCTACAGCGGGCCTAGGTCCAGATAGGTCCAGATATCTTTCATCTCCCAGTTCCATGTGACAAACCAATGGGAAAGAGAGCTGGGATAAGATGCCGAGTCAATCTCGTTGTTCCTGATTGACCTATCATTAGGTATGTAACATCGAAGACGGAACAGACTAACCATTCCTTCTATTTCCCTTCAGACATTCTGTAATACGATCTCATGAACAAAAGCTGAAAGATGTTCGCAGACAGATAGTACACTCTCTCAGACTATCGATTTCGTTTGTATTGCCTCTAAATCTACTCTGTTTTTCCAGTTGATCATGTGTATGAGTCTGCAGACGCATGGTTGCACGCTATCCAAAACCGACCGCACAAAGCTGAACTGGAAATGCCGTATGATAAGAGACGTAGGTTTTACTAGGAACGAGATTAGTTTGATCAGTCATGCTGCCACTGGATCCAATACTATTCAGGCATTGGAAACCTTTCAACTGTGTACGAGTGATCCCCGTTTGAATGCGGAGTGATGAAGTGGACTCGGAAGAATGCAAGATTAGTCTCTCCATCTGTCATACATACTTAGGTATTTATTTTTGAAAGATCGCAGAAATTTTGCCACATGCAACAAAGCGAGATTGGACCGAGACAATGTCTTCCATTCCTGTAGGTATTTGGTGCCTGGATCCCCTTCAAGCCACTATCATCGTCAAGAGCTAAGAAAGCAAAAACGATCACAGACAGGTCAGGATCGGTGCAATCTGCTTTATAACTTGCAACTTCATGTCCTCGAACTTTTATTTACATTTCCTCAGGCTTTAGGGTTTCACCGCCGGTGGATTGATCAAGGATAACAGGAAGGGTGTATATAGAGAAGCCATTTCTAGCACTGCTAGGTGGAACTCCAGCGGCTTTACGGATTGATTCGACTTCGAGTCAGATAATTGGGAAGGATTAGACTGTACCTGTGAGCAGCGGAACAACTGATGAGCATATGAGGCAGACAACCTGTGATGAATAGAAGACTTCCCTTCATCTTCCAGGTATTCGGATTCCAGAAAACGATTTCATAATTCCTGAAAGTGAAGTCGTAAGAGTGTAATCGGAGAATGATCCATGCTGTAAAGTAGTGACGGTCGCAGCGGTTTACTGCCATTTTTACCCCAACTTTTGGGAATCCCCAGTGACACTAGTACGATGGTTTATCAGGACACCCTCAGGTTTGAAAGAAAGCCGAGCAGTCATACTGATTTGTAATTATTCGATGAGCACAACCTTTCGAAGTCAAACGAAAGCTCAAAAATGCAAGGTAGAGAGTGGATTCTTTGGATTCGCCATAACTTTAAGAATCTATGTCTTTTTGCCGAGTTCCGTCCATTCTCGTATATCTATCTTGATTAGGTATTTATTTTTGAAAGATTGCAGAAAGTTTGCCACATGCAACAAAGCGAAATTGGACCGAGAAAATGTCTTCCGTCCTTTGTTTCTCGTAGGTATTTGGTGCCTTGGATCCACTTCGAGCCAGGAGCTAAGAAAGAATAGTCGCACGTGATGATCTTGTCTCTTCCCTCCATGGCCAAATCAAAGAACCTCAATCCAGCTGACGCATACCGTTCGTGCTCACCTATATCTCCTTTTCAAACGATCTCATATCAGTCAAAGAAGAAATTCAAACTTCCAAGGAGAAGAAAAAAGGATGATTATAAGAAGTTCATGGAGGATATTTTGTGGACTAGCGCTCATGTTTGTTTCGATACCATTCGACGGTATTCAGATGGTGGCGATGTTGCGTTAAGTACTTTTCACTTCCGGAGTTGAACGTTGAACGTTGAAGTTAATTGTAAACACCTTGCCAGAGATTCTTATCATCAGCAGACTGCTTCTGGATTGTTCCAAGATAGAAACCGAACCAGTGAACTAGCAAAAGAAAGTGGGTTAATCAGATCAGCAGGTTCTTACTGCTGTGAAAAAGGAGTGGACACGACGGGATTTCATTAGACATGCCTCACAGGATGGAACAGCAATGAAGAACCTTCTATTGACGCTCATGCCTTTTCCACAGCAGTAGGAGCCTGCTGACCCGATTAACCCACCTGGAAATGCCAGAAGCTCGCCAGTTCGCCAGTTCGGTTTCTATCTCGTTTTCTTTGCAATTGGAACAATCCAGAGGGTATTCTAGGTCGTACGCTCGTGTCTGAGAGGATTACAGTCACAGTAAAGTAGAACACATCGACGAGTTGCGCGGCGTGAGGTAAAGGTCGTACAGGACACGTCTATATCTGATCAAAAGACTGAATGGACTATCGATGAGACCGGATCGGACAAATCTGTCACCGATGGTTCTTTGAGGCTGTAATATCGTAAGCCCTACTATAAAGGATATCACTCAGAACTTCAAAGCTTCAAGCTTTCAAGCTCAAGCGTCACTCATCACCTTGGAATCTCGACACAGGCCAATGCCCTCGTCTACTCCTGACGAGGGCAGCAAACTGTCTCGGCTCCGCCGACGGATGGCCAAGGTACTTCATGTAGATTGGATGTAAAGAAACGTCCCTGATATTCACTCTAGATCTCGAAGCCCACCGCAAGGTTTCGGACTCTCGATCTGCAGCTAGTTCCTCCTACTCCGATCGTCTCACGTCCTTAACTCAGTCCGCTGAAGACTATCCTCACCTCAAAGCTCTCGCTGATGTCGTGACCGTTCTGTATTCAAATGTGAATGTAAGTATGGGCTAAACACGACTGCCATCAGATATCGAACCCTCACTGCTCTTGTCTAGCGATCGAACAATTCAAAAAAACAGCGAGCCATTGGCTCGCAATCTGTTAAATTCTGGAGGCCGTCGCTGAAGCTATACCAGATCCTTCACAAATTTCCCCTGAAATGTGTATGGAAATATCACAACTTACAACGTGAGTACCACGTAACAAGTAATAGACAAGCGTCTGATAGTGTAACCACTACATTCTAGGTTATTCTGCGATATAAACCGCTACTTTGATCTTTTAATGCATACTTCGACGCCGTTAATTCAATTTGGCCCTCTCAGATCGCAGTTGGACGCTGCATATTCTAAATTTGTTCGCGGCAAGAAACCTCGGACTCTGAAAACTCTTCGAATTTTCCGTGCGTTTTCTATGGCGAGTGTCGCGGATATTTCGACCACGACTCTACAGGTCATTGATGGAGGTTCAGACGCTTTCCCTCCATTGAAAAGTCTGGTCGGAGGTGCTTTAGCCCTCAAGAATGTCACCCAGGTGTGTTGACGTCGTCCTTGCAGAATTTCTCCGTACTAAAGGTTTTCAAGGGAGTGAACGCGTGCAAGGCAAGAGCCCAACAGCTCAAACGAGAGATATCCGATATGCTCGATAACGCTTCATCAGATTCTGATATCTCTACCGACCTGGAAAGGTGAACGAGTGCTTTATGAATTCTTTCTTTTGTCTGCTTACTAACCAACATCTCTAGCTTACAGGACAAGTTGCCTCAGCTTGACGTGATCTCTGAACAATCTTTTCCCATGCTGTTGAAAAACCTCAATCGCAATAAAGAATTTCTCTCGACTTTAGAAGCTGACGTACACCGGGTCTTCAGAAAGACTTGGATTATATCTTATAGGAAACCACTGCAAAAATCCTCACATTCATCTCGTACAATATATGTTCTATTTTCAGTCTCGTCGGCCTTTTTTTAATTCCCGCCCCAGCACAACACGATACGGTATCACGGATTCGTGCTTTAAATTCATTTAGACCAGCCCTAATGGTTCTAAGACGATGAAGTGCTTATTGTGTCGAGATGTTTGCTGAGCTCCGGGATTAAAAAGGGCACGTGACCTTTTTTTCTTTCTCTCTTTTTTTTTCCTTTTTGTGGATTGCGTCATATTTGACTGGGCTGGTCTGTGTGCTAACGTCACCTGTGTATACCTACCTTAGTACCTACCGACGCCTGTTTGCGTCGTGATCTTCTTGCTTTGCTAAATCTTACATAATCATCTGTCTGGCTCGTCTCTGCTCCCAAATCGTTTTTTGCTACTTTTTGCTACCTAAACTTGTATTCCAAAAACACACAAATGTAACAAGTTGTACATACCCACTCACTTTCTTAACTGTTTTATCAATCTAAAATACAGATTAAAGCACTTGTTGAGCTGATATCAGTTGACTGGCAGATCCACCATCATTAGTTGACTGTCAGCTGTGGATAGATCTGCCAAGAGCGAACGATTATTTGTCCAGTTGAAGGTACCACTTGATTTCACTTAACAGAGTGCGGCTTTAAGGATTGATTTGACCTCGAGGTATCAAATCTCAAGCTAGACAGTTGTATGGGGGAAAGCCCATTGTGGATTAGGCTTTTATCTGTGAGCAGTGCAAGTGGAGCAACTGATGAGCATACGAGTAAAAATCTGCGGTGGATAGGAAACTATGTTGTTCCCTTCGTCTTTCAGGGAAACGATTCCATCATTCCTGGAAGTGAAGTCGTAAGACATGAATGGTATGCTGTAAATAACAGCCATGGCGATTTACTGCTATTTTGATCTCAGTTTATGGGAGTCCTCAGTGACGCTAGTATGATGATTTACTAGCACACCTTCAGGGTCGAAAGAAAGCTGAGCAACAGCGCCTCAAACTGATTAACAACTATTCAATCAGCACACCTTTCGGAGTCAAATGAAAGCCCACAAATGCAAGGTAGAGAGTGGATTCTTTAATTGAGATTTACCATACTTGAAGAATCTAATGTCTTTTTACCGAGTTCCATCCATGCTCGCACATCTATCTTCATCCGGTTGGTTATCTGGACTTAAACCCCATAAACTTTCCTCGCATTCTCTCTTGCAATGCCCAAAACCTCGTCTTACGTTCACTGCTTGCCCTTCCTTTGTCACTTCCCCGACAACAAAATTCGCCGTCCAAGGAATCATGGCGCTATGACTGAGCGGTAGTCTTCCCTTTAATGTTTGTCCGTTGACACCAGGGGGTTTGAAAGAGTTTAGAGAGTCGTAGATATTGGCAGGGACCATGTAGGGTGCATCGGTTTCGAGGAGGATTCGAAGATTCGAGGAGGGAGAGGAGGAGGAGGAAGAAGAAGGAATCATACGCCGAATGATGGAAGAGGTGTTGAGGTTTGTTGAGAAGGTGACAACGCCTATATAGATGATTTAGAGAGTGACGGAAATGATAAAAATTCGGATTGCGATGGGACTCGAAGCCGGAGATAAGTTTGCAAAAAACGCACCGGTAACGCCGATATACAGATTTGGGAAATGATCCAATAGACGCTGACCGAAATCGGCCTCGTCTGTGAAGCAGTGTATGTGTATCTACATCCCAAATTTACTTGAGTACCAGAGAAATAAGCTAAAGGACTAGTATACTGCACGCACCGGATGGTCCTTTGGAACAATCTCCTTCAGAATTCTCTCCGTGTCATCGTCTGCTTCTCTTGTATGTATCGTCAAAGGCTTTCCTAGTCGCACGGCATGGCGAAGCTGGCGGGCAAAAACTTGTTGTTGGATGTCGCGAGGAGAATTGTCGTAGTGGTAATCTAAACCCATTTCGCCCCAGCCAACACAGCGAAGGTGAGCCATGGCTTCTAAACTACGAGCAGAGTATCATTGAGCTTAGTTTTGAAGAAGAAAAAGAAGATGGAGACGTACATCTGTGCCTCAACCGCATCGTCGTAGTCTTTTGCATTGTGCCTATAGGAAAACACTTGTGAGACACAGTCGAAGTAAGGTCGCGGAACAAAGGCTTACGGATGGACCCCTACAAAACACCTGTTAATCTGGGTCGAAAACGAGAAGTTGGGGGAACGTACCCATGACAAACCAGTATTCCAAGCCACCCCACTTTGTTCTCCTATCCTCTTCATTGATCGCCGAGTCTGCAAACTCCTTCCAGAGCCTCTGTACAGGCGCTTCACACCACACATCGATGATTGCCTCGACCTTCTTCTCGTTATACATTCCTTTGACAAAGTCGAAAACAGTGTCATATTTCCCTTCTTTGTATTTAGACCGATAAAACTCGAAGGTAGATGCGAGATGTGTATGTGTATCGACGATGGGTGTCGTGGATGAGTGGGCAGGGAGAGCGAGGAAGTCTTCAGCTGGGACACTGTTTTTTCGATTTCTTTCCCATCTTGTTCGGTTGAGTTAGTAGGTTTGACGGTTGCAAAAGTCCGTGTAGCAGAAGAGAATAAGAAAGAACGAAATCGGGTTGAGTGAAAGCTCGCAGCTAACATTGATGCCAAATCCGAGCGAGTGCGAAAAGTTTTATTTGCTGATAAGCCCGTTTTGGTATTTGATAAGATATCTACCGTCTGAGAACTTCCGTGTTGTTCGGAAAAGGCTATGAAATTTACAGCCCTTGAAGTTTGAAAGCTTGACCGGCCAAGTGATACAAGTACAAAAGCGCCTTGAAATATACATGGTATTTGGAAGCGTAGCCATCGAAGAAAAAAGAGTAAATTCAAGTCGAGAAAAACTTGCCGTTGGCTCGCAAAACCAACCACAGCCAATGGTGCGTTGCTAGTACCCCCTGATGCAAAAAGATCCCGTATCCGAGTCAGCGGATTACTTATATTAACTGCTTGAGGTGGCACAGCACCATGCACCTGAATATTAAATATTAATTCCCTAAACGTTCGTCATATAAAAGCTTGCTAAATCGGTTGGCCAGTCATTCTTAGAACTTATTCGGTTCAGAATTGGCGCCACATGTCACTTCCCCGTTGCGGAGCATAAATCCCTTCATCAACCGCATGCATAAAAGCTGTGGAACAGTCGTATAGTTCGTTGAGCTCATCTGCATCATGTCCTCCTCGGATTCTATTCTATGTGCACCCCAGAATCTTCCACAAGAAATTGTCGAAACCGTTATTGACCATTGTTCGGATTTTCGTTCGACTCTCCTGTCCTGCGCCCTTGTTTCCAAAAAATGGCTTCCTCGTTCCCAGTATCATTTATTCAGAGAGATTCGGGTATTTGGATATCCGCAGGTTGTCAGGAGTCGATTACTATACCTGGATTCGCTTCCTATTCATATCTTGAGGCTGACCAGAGAATTTTATTGTTATTTTCCTCGCGCAGCTCTGACTCTGGTGGACTCGGAACAGACTCATAGCCCGGCCGAGGTGTCGATAGTGGAGTCAATCCTTGGTAATATGGGAGGGCTACGGCGGCTTCACCTTGGTGGACTAAATCTAGGGAGGTTTAATGCAGGTTGGTTGTCTGGCCTCCTGGTCCTGTGTCCATATCTCGAAGTCCTCGGCCTATCAAACGTTGATATCGACAATACGAACCAGCTTCTCCCCACTGGGGCCATTCAAAACGAATTCGACTTTAGTGGTCCCCCAACTCTAGTGTCCAATTTAAGATCGCTCGATCTTCTCCACGTCCATTCAAAGGAGGACTCCGGTCATGTTCCGTGGTCCTTGTCTCTGGATACCGACGTCCATATTTCTAGTTCTCCACTTCATACCACCTTCAAAAGCCAGTCATGTATCCAAGATCTCAGTATCGGCTTTGTATCTAAAGCGATATTAGACTCCTTATTCAATCTGCCAGGTGCTCCATATTCCCTTTTAAATCTCGAAAGAATTCGACTCCATCGTGGAGATTCACGGGATTGGGGCTGGCAATTGTTATCAAACTATAGAAAAAGCCTGACTTACATTGATTTTCCATGGGACCAGTGTGAGCTTGCTCCTCGTATCTCGTTTTTGTTTTGTTTTTGCAATGTCTAATTTATCAAATAGATCACAAGCACCTATTAGAGTTTCCTCCAGCGCCACCATTGTTCTCATCCATAACTGCCCTTTCGATAGACATGGGACCTCTCTGTACCATTGACTCTGTCTCCAGACAGCTGATAGAACTCGCTCCAACCCACTTTCCTGGATTACGACACGTCCTCTTCTGGTTATATCCTCCAAACATTAGACCAGTTATGTTCAACTCACAGTGTGTTACTTCCCCGAGATTCACATCCCGAGACGATGAGGCGTTAGCTTCTTTGATGGGATGTGAGGGACTCCCGAAGCTCGAGAGAGTGACCGTGGTGATCACTGTGTTACCTTTTGCGTTGGAAAAATGGTCCGTAACTGAGAGTCGTGTCACAAATACTGTGATGAAGTCGCTGAAAGTAGCCAGGCAGTCAACGAAGTTGGCTGTGAGGATATCCTTTCCAGGATCTACTGCTATCAGATGGCCTCCAACACTTGTTGAAATGTAGTACTAGTTACTTATACGTATACAATCGTTTGTTGTTTAAACCCTAGAGCTAATATTCAGTCTTGAAAGATTTGATACATACACAAAAAGTATTTCGTTCAATTTCATCATCATTCAACTTGCATGTTCTACTCTTGGTCTTTATCCCTATTCGTGTTTTGGTGGCTTAACGGAACAGCTCGCATCACATTTAAGATTTCCAAAGCGTAAAGAAAATTAAGGTTATGTATCAAGAGATTGCAAATGGGTTTCAAGACCGCTTTAATGTTTCCTAGACCAGCGTAACGCCCAGGGTCTTAGTTGCAAATACGCAATAGACTCCGGGCTGACGCCGCCGACAAATGATTTATGATAAGATACATTTTAGCTATCTATTGAAAAAACGGCGATTATTTATGTAAAAAGACACTGATAGTACAACGGGTGGCTATAATGATAGTATAATCACCTACTATGGTATGCAAAGTTCAACGGTGAAATCTTTTCCTCCGTCATTCCTCCTGGTACCGACGCCATCGGAGAAACCCGTTATTTTCTGGAATCGCTGTAACCAAGTAATAAGGCTCTAGAACATAGAAAGGTTACAAAGTTAGTTAGTGCTACTTCCAATAACGAGAGAGGTGATGCACATATGGCTACCTATTTGGAGGCACGAAACTCTGGTTTACATTGTGTAGACCCTCTAGAGTCTAGATTAGGGATCAAGGTGTTGACTTCTATCACGATTTGTCTTCGCTTTGAAGATTTCGGGGGGCACCCGGCATAGAGGATGCAGACATGTGATGTGAATCTTACATGTGACATGTCACTCCTCAGCTTCAACTTGAGCTTCTTCCCATGTCGAAGGTCGTACTCCCTGAAAGCGAAACGGACAAACGGATATTTTACCCTCCCCTGCCAACAGGTTGCCCCCAAATCCTCTCCTCCTTGGACGTGAATCCACATCTGTGGCAGCCTCTTCACAACGGAGCAGCATAACATCTATCGATATCCCGAAGGAGGACAAGACAGTCAGGAACAAACTCCTTAAAATTGTCCAACGGTCTTTCCTGACGGGTGTTGTTTCTGTCGACCTACAATCTTCCCACATTCTGAATGAAAAGCTACCCCGTGATCTGAGGCAGAAGTTCGCAAGAAGGAAGTCGTGAGTTTTTGTGTCACTCTCATCGACTATGTATATATTTACGTTGGAACTCTAGGAAAAACTTCTTAATTTACAACCTTATGTCAGTCCGAATAAGCTCCCATATTCACTCTATTGCCAGATAGCATGTAGTCATCAAAACCTAGTCCAAAGAGTATGAAATGAATCCTAGACGGCTATTAGAATAAGAACTTTGTACCTCTCGTCAGAAGACCACGGTTTCCCGGGAGGTCCTCTAAGTCTCGTTGAAGTTTTGAATGAGGTCGAAAAGGGACACCGAACTCATTTATAACGCTCGCAATTCCGAGTTCCCGATGATTCTGTCGGACGTAGGTGTTATCGAGCAGAGTCTTTGGGTCGCATTGGTCACAACAAGTGGCCCAGAAGCGTCCTGCTGTGGTCTGCAAGGTTGAGTCCATACTGTCTATTTTTAGCACATTTGTGCCCCGTCCGACCTACCTTTTCAACCTGCACCCATTTCCAGAGGAAGACAAACCGGATTAAACGTCGCAGAAACTCGGCAAGAGGAGACGAGATGAAAAGAAGGGGAATTAGAAGGACTAGCTAGCTACGTCACAGTTCTTGGTAGTGGATGCTCGAACTGGGTTGAGTGAAGAAAAAGGAACGCAAAGCGGCACAATACTGATGTAAGTACTGTCGTTGACTTGAATGTCGATTATGACGCATACGGAACGGCATTTGGGAAGGATGGTTGACAGGTTGTGCCAAGCTGAAGCACAAAGCAAGTGTTAGTAATTGTTGAACTTTGTTCTATTCCTTTCTTTTACCTACTTTACATTATGCACAGCTTTTTCCCATATATGTGATATATGATCTATGGCTATGAGCACATGATACAAATGGTCTGTGCACACTCTTTTGTAGTATATAAGGACAGTAGTTACCTGCCTTAATACTCAGTTCTTTTCTTCCCAGAAATAGTCGCCCTAAGCCCTCTAAGCTTTCTACTCACAGTCTTAGCTTCTTGTCCCCAGGTATGTCTCAGATCTTACCATCTTCTACTTTATTGTAGCAGGATGCGCCCTCGACAGTAATGACTTGCTCCAACTTGCGCTAGATTACGAGGGCATTTCGGGGTTGGGGCACGGTGCAGAATCCAGATATAGCTATTCGTACGTGCAACAGCGATGAAGAAGGTTTAGGAAAGAAATTGACGTCGTACTACCGGACCGAATGGACCGCGAGTGTGAGAACCTAAAAGTGACTATTAACGCTCCTTCAACTCTTCCACTGACACTCGCAAGAAACAATGCACTATGACTCACAAGACGCCAACTTTTCAACACCAAACACTGTGTCCTAGGTCAGTGTCACCATAGCAACAGCTAGAACACGTCATGCCACTTCCAACTCTTCGTACTCAGACATATGCTGCTGTAAACGAGCCAAAAATAAAATCCGAAAGAATCATCATTTTTGGCCCTTTTCCGAACATTTAAACATGGTATCGAGTTTCCGAATGTTGTCCAGTTGGCTCCGAAAGTTTGAAATTGGATAGGACCGAAAGTTTTGTAAGGTCCCGAAACTTTCAAAGCGTGACATGTGACATGTTCAATTTTCCGAAACTTTCATTATCCAGTCCCGAAAGTTTGATCATTCCACCAAATGATACACCAAAGCTTCCACAAATGATATTTTTGAATTCTGCTAAGTACATTGGTTAGCCAAGCATTAATTAACAGATTTTATGTCCAGTTATGTCTCATGGTGATTATTATGGTTTGATAAATACAGTTGAGCTGCTTGGCACTCATTCATTACATCTCGTAGTGTTACAGGATGTTCTTTGCTACCATGTCTGCAAGCGCTTGGAATCTTTCAAGTCAAGGCACACATGGAGATAGGGAACAGCATGGGTAACCCATGGCTACTTTTGGGGGCTTAGTACCCATATCCACACCCCTTTTTGGCATTTGCGGGTATGGGTTTTTTCCATGGGTACAATTAGTGGCAGTTATGGATTACTGATGGATCTGTGGATTTGAACAATTTTTTAAGTATTTTCAGGCTACTCCCAGGCTTGAACCAATGACCTAGTGCACTATTTTGATAATCAGATTACTAACTCAGCCATTTTGACAACTTAAAAAATAGGATTTCAAAGCTCTCTGGAGGGCTTGAGGATTGCACATGGGTATTAAGTATGGGTATGGGTTTGCTCGGGTTTGAAATTACATACCCATACCCACCATACCCATACCTGCAATCTGTGCTGTTCCCTACATGGAGACAACAATGTTGATGTGTGGAATGAGTGCAAGGACAATAAAAAGAGGCCATGGAACAAGGGACAAGCAATATTTCCCACAATGATGAATGCTGAGCAGCTCAACTGCATATAGGAAAACCATAATATTCACCATGAGACATAACTGGACATAAAATCAGTAAATAAACACTTAGCTAATCTCTGTACTTAGCAGAATTCAAAAAATATATATATTTGTGGAGGCTTTGGTGTATCATTCGGTGGAATGATCAAACTTTCGGGACTGGATAATGAAAGTTTCGGAAAATTGAACATGTCACATGTCACGCTTTGAAAGTTTCGGGACCTTACAAAACTTTCGGTCCTATCCAATTTCAAACTTTCGGGGCCAACTGAACAACATTCGGAAACTCGGAAAAGGGTCAAAAATGATGATTCTTTCGGATTTTATTTTTGGCTCGTTTACAGCAGCATATGTATACATAGCACGCATTTCCGCTGATAATTCAATCCGTTAACTTTTCCTTTGCAGCTTCAAAGCCTTTCCTTCCATCAGAATTGGCCGTCAATTCTCTCTCCTACACCTCGAATGTGCACCTTTTCGATTTTGTCCATAATTACAAAGCACCGGGACTGATGAATATGCTACTGTAAACGAGCCAAAAATAAAATCCGAAAGAATCATCATTTTTGAGCCTTTTCCGAACATTTGAACTTGATATCGAGTTTCCGAATCTTGTTCACTTGGTTCCGAAAGTTTGAAATTGGATAGGACCGAAAGTTTTGTAAGGTCCCGAAACTTTCAAAGCGTGACGTGTGACATGTCCAATTTTCCGAAACTTTCATTATCCAGTCCCGAAAGTTTGATCATTCTACCGAATGATACACCAAAGCTTCCATGAAAATAATATTTTTGAATTCTGTTAAGTACATAGGTTAGCTAAGTGTTACTTAATTAATGTCCAGTTATGTCTCATGGTGAATATTATGGTTTCCTATATACAGTTGAGCCACTCAGCACTCATCCACATGGGTCTATTTGGCATTACAAAGCCTCTACTCTCATGGATCACACATATCCAAACCTGAGAACAAGGCTGAATACAATAGTATGTCCCTATCTCTATATTTGATAAGATTATTATAAGATTCCACCAATTGCCTTTCATAATTCCTGTCAAATAGCATCAAACAATTAATTGGATGTTACAGAAAGGCTCACAACTGATTGAAAAGACATTATACAGGCTGATTCAGCATGCAACACAAATGCCAGCAGCAGATGATATGAATTGGTCTGTTTACAAGTGCAACAACCATTCCAAATGTGTACATGCTCTCAGCACTGAGTGGCGGCATGTACAGAACAACATGCCTGGTCTCATTAGTGCAAACAAAGGAAAGTGTGGTCTCACCTATGATTTGATGGACTATATCAAGAAGTAAAAGTTCAAAGGAATGGACCAGAGGTGTTGTTCCCATCTAATGTGTGACCTCAACTATAGATTGATTGACTACATTTGCCATGCTGTGAGCAATAGACTGTTGGGGATGGAAGAAAAATCTTTGGATTAGGTCACAGTTTGTTAATGTCACAGTCTCACCTACATTTCCTTTGATACACAATCTTTTCTGATTAAATTACATCTGCCAGGAAGTATGCTACAATACTTTAATAGTATCATTATTTACAATTTGAGCATGCTCATTAGCACTTGACAGCAGACTGTTCTGCAAAAACCGCTTGTAGCTGGAGTGGTGCTGCTGATGACACAGATCTGGGAAAAGGATATAATTAGCATGTCCTGGGTACAAAAACCTGTAAATTTTTGGAATTACAGTAAACTTACAGAGGAGTTATGAATTGCCTACATGTCTGTAATTCTAGTGGAATTACAGTGATGACTTACAGTGAGATTTTGCCCATATATAGAAATTTTAACTCATAAAGTCACCCTGTAATCTCACTGGAATTACAGACATGTTTCCAATCCATAATTTCACTATAATTTCACTGTAATTCTCATGGAATTACAGGATCTTGCACCCAGTGATAGTCATAGGTGGTGGTGATGGTGACAGCATAGGAGTGATCAATTGGGTGTTAGGTTCATCATCTTGTAGTGCCACTGTAGGATTCCTTTTGCCACTATGTCTGCAAGTGCTCAGAAGGATCTTTAAAGTCAAGGCACACATGAAGAGGGTGATGTCGATGTGAACGACAATAAAAGGTTGCCATGGAACAAGGGACAAACAATATTTCCCACAATTATGGATGAAAGCCAAGCCAACTGTATATAGGAAGCCATAATATTCACCACAAGACATAACTCGACATAAAATACTGTACTATTACGACCAAAAGTTCAGTCATGTTGACCGTTATGCGATATTTTGGTCGGATCAGGTGTTCGAGGGGTGATGTTATGCGTTACGGGATGCTGTGCGGCCGAAGGCCGCCTCCAAAAATTACATTTATAATGCTGATCTGTGTGACGGCATTGTTAAGGTGGGTGTTCGGAACCCTCTGTTACGCGTTACTAAATATAAAATCACTGATGTTCGAGGGGGGGGGGCGTTATGCGTTATGCGAACATTTGGTCGTAATAGTACAGTATGTTAATTAACACTTAGCTAACCTATGTACTTAGTAGAATACTAGAATTGAAAAATACATAATTTTGTGGAATTTTTGGTGTATCATTCGGTAGAATGATCAAACTTTCGGGACTGGATAATGAAAGTTTCGGAAAATTGGACATGTCACACGTCACGCTTTGAAAGTTTCGGGACCTTACAAAACTTTCGGTCCTATCCAATTTCAAACTTTCGGAACCAAGTGAACAAGATTCGGAAACTCGATATCAAGTTCAAATGTTCGGAAAAGGCTCAAAAATGATGATTCTTTCGGATTTTATTTTTGGCTCATTTACAGTAGCATAGATGAAAGAGTCGCTTGAGACTAAGAGAAAGACTGGACAAGGATCTGTACAAGCTCATCACTGGGTTCGTGAAATCTTTACTTTTTTGTTTAATACTTATGCTATTGTAAACGAGCCAAAAATAAAATCCGAATGAATCATCATTTTTGAGCCTTTTCCGAACATTTGAACTTGATATTGAGTTTCCGAATCTTGTCCACTTGGTTCCGAAAGTTTGAAATTGGATAGGACCGAAAGTTTTGTAAGGTCCCGAAACTTTCAAAGCGTGACGTGTGACAAGTCCAATTTTCCGAAACTTTCATTATCCAGTCCCGAAAGTTTGATCATTCTACCGAATGATACACCAAAAATTCCACAAAATTATATTTTTTAATTCTATTAAGTACATAGGTTAGCTAAGTGTTAATTAACATATTTTATGTCGAGTTATGTCTCGCGGTGAATATTATGGCTTCCTATATACAGTTAGCTTGGCATTCATCCATGATTGTGGGAAATATTGTTTGACCCTTGTTCCATGGCCACCTTTTATTGTCCTCACACTACTTCTCACATCGACATCACCCTCTCCATGTGTGCCTTGACTTTAAAGATCCTTCTGAGCACTTGCAGACATAGTGGCAAAAGGCATCCTACAGTAAAACTACAAGATGATGAACCTAACACCCAATTGATCACTCCTATGCTGTCACTGTCACCACCACCTGTGACTATGCTAATTATATCCTTTTCCCAGATCTGTGTCATCAGCAGCACTACTCCAGCTACAAGCAGTTTTTGCAGAACAGTCTGCTGTCAAGTGCTAATGAGCATGCTCAAATTGTAAATAATGATACTATTAAAGTATTGTAGCATACTTCCTGGCAGATGTAATTTAATCAGAAAAGATGGTGTATCAAAGGAAAGGAATGTAGGTGAGACTGTGACATTAACAAACTGTGACCTAATCCAAAGATTTTTCTTCCATCCCCAACAGTCTATTGCTCACAGCATGGCAAATGTAGTCAATCAATCTATAGTTGAGGTCACACATTAGATGGGAACAACACCTCTGGTCCATTCCTTTGAACTTGTACTTCTCAATATAGTCCATCAAGTCATAGGTGAGACCACACTTTCCTTTGTTTGCACTAATGAGACCAGGCATGTTGTTCTGTACATGCCACCACTCAGTGAGAGCATGTACACATTTGGAATGGTTGTTGCACTTGTAAACAGACCAATTCATATCATCTGCTGCTGGCATTTGTGTTGCATGCTGAATCAGCCTGTATAATGTCTTTTCAATCAGTTGTGAGCCTTTCTGTAACATCCAATTAATTGTTTGATGCTATTTGACAGGAATTATGAAAGGCAATTGGTAGAATTTTATAATAATCTTATCAAATATAGAGATAGGGACATACTATTGTATTCAGCCTTGTTCTCAGGTTTGGATATGTGTGATCCATGAGAGTAGAGGCTTTTTAATGCCAAATAGACCCATGTGGATGAGTGCCGAGTGGCTCAACTGTATATAGGAGACCATAATATTCACCACGAGACATAACTGGACATTAATTAAGTAACACTTAGCTAACCTATGTACTTAACAGAATTCAAAAATATTATTTTCATGGAAGCTTTGGTGTATCATTCGGTGGAATGATCAAACTTTCGGGACTGGATAATGAAAGTTTCGGAAAATTGGACTTGTCACACGTCACGCTTTGAAAGTTTCGGGACCTTAAAGGACTTTCGGTCCTATCCAATTTCAAACTTTCGGAACCAAGTGAACAAGATTCGGAAACTCGATATCAAGTTCAAATGTTCGGAAAAGGCTCAAAAATGATGATTCATTCGGATTTTATTTTTGGCTCGTTTACAGTAGCATAAATACTTTTTTTCGTGATAAATTTGTTTGACGAGTTCTTTTTTCCCTTGATCAGTGGACCCTTTTCCTTTCCTCTATGAAAATCTACTTGAAGTGTTTATAGCTTCTAGATCCAGCGGCGAAAATAAGCAAGATAAGAGAGGTCCCCGCCGGATCCTCAAAACAGAGGAAGGAACTCGAAAAAAGTTTAGCTCGGTGCATGAACTCGTGAGTTGATTTTTTCGACTGCCTCTTATTTTCTTGTCTCCTTAATTCTCGCTTGACTTGCCCAAATAGATCTAGAAAATACGACAGTTCAACCAGGTAAACTGTTGCATCTAAGAATGTTTGGTGTGGAGCGCATTGAACTGTTGCTGGCTCTTCCACTTTGATCTTGACTTTAGCTCCAACTCGAGTTGTGACACTTCCACGACTCACGAGAGGGCAAAGGATTTATCAAAATGAACGCGGTTGATATATTCAGGTTGGATGCTATTCTGGTTAGCAATACATCTTTCTTCTCTTCTGTCATTTGCCTTGGTTGACGGAGGAATAAAACATTATTTATTCTAACACCAGTTGATGTTTTGTTTTAAGACTATCATGGAGGGCGCAAGGTCCTATGTATTGTCAAAAAAACGACAATGTGTGTAATTTGGAGCTCGGGCTGAGACAGAGTCAAGTTTGGTTGGTTTGGTAGACCAGTTCAAGGTGGCAGTGATATTAAATCAAGGCTCGGCATTAGTTCTGGTCTTTTTTTTTCAATCTACTATTAAAAAAATCTTGTTTATTGTGTTCAAATTCAATACTCAGAAGATAAAACTGAGGGCTGTGTTGATGTTAAAGGGTGTATACCTACAAAGCTTACGTTATCCCAAAACCTTTCAGAGTACTGACAAGATATCCTATTGAATCTGTTAGTAGCCTACATACTTCTGATACTTAAATCTTGCAGAGTCTCTCAATAATCACGTTGGTACGGATTTTCTTACTTGGGTAGTGCTGATGTTCCGAGTCTCGCTAGATTTGGAAAGAATCTTTGTGACTTGTGGACTCGGACTTGGAACCTCGGGCCATGATATCGATCACTTCATTTGTCCCTATATCATCTAACTCCCCTCTTCTCTTCTCATAGCGCCAGAACTTGATACAAACAGTATAGTCTAACCTCTGCAGAACACATGTTGTTAGATTAGATGGAAAGTAATGATTACATAACTCCCCTCTTCTCTTCTCATAGCGCCAGAAGATACAAATAGTATAGTCTAACCTCTGCAGAACACATGTTGTTAGATTAGATGGAAAAGTAAAGATTATACAACTAAGTGCCTGTAGCGTTAGCTCGACTTGCATGGTGGGAGGGAGGGTAAGCTATTGAGAACATCGTGTACTTTGAAACACTCCATGCATTTTTACGCCCTTACTTCCTCCACAGGATCGATCAACCGGACCTTCGGCTTCTATCATATTGATTCTGTCTCACGCACAGCACCCATCTCTGTGATTTGGGTTATGATTTCTTCAAACCTCGAGGCAAAGACGAGATCCAGTAGCTTCAAAGCATGCCCTGGACCCCACACCTTTTATTTCTGTTCTGTAAATCACCATTTGTTTGAATCTCGAGCTGAAGAAGATAATACTAGGATAAGTAACATCTTTTAATTATGGAGATCCTTCCTTCCAAATACTAAAGCTGTTGAATTCTCATGGCATGGCACCGGTGTCAATTGATTGATTGACTGATGGTGTTGAAATCTCAACACCACTTCATCATACTAGTCCAGCTGTCACTGGCCATCACCGTAAAAGTCTCAAGGAAACCAATGCCCTCAGCCCATTGTAGCTCCAATCATCTTTCTCCTCGTCTGGGGAACACAGCGGCGGTCACTTCGAGCGCTATGTATATGACCGGTACGATGGAGGGCGCAAACTTCAGAAAAATGATTTTTTCTAAGTTTCATTTGACATCCAAAATGGCAGCCCTCTCCGGAAGGATTCTTTCCGCGACTATATTTACTAGACGAAAATATAACTGACCCTATGAACAGATTGTATGTAGATATTAACAGCATATGAGTTGAGGAACATCAGTACATCACGAGTCCGGATTGATGACATTTCATTTACTTTATAAAACTGACGCCAGCTCTACACGTGTAGACAGCTCGTCTTTGCTTCCCTTCCCCGAGAAGGTACGTCCCCAACTTTCACCTGGTCATTCCGAACGCAGAGATTTACTTCCTCCGTTCCAAAGCTTCAGATTATATCTTGACACTTTCATCATGTATCTTCTCAACACAAAAACACTCACTCTTAAAAGCTTTTACGCCGATATTCCAGACTATGCTATTCTCTCTCATACCTGGGGGGAAAAAGAAGTAACATTTCAAGACATTCAGAACCGGATGAAAGAAAAATCTGATAGGAGGGTGTCTGGGGACGAGTCTAATAGTGATGTGGCAAGTGAGATGGATGATGAGTATGATGGGGGAGAACTTGAAGCTGATTGGGAAAAGGTTGAAGGAGCTTGTGCTCAAGCTCAGAAGTATGGATGGAGATGGATCTGGATCGACTCATGCTGCATTGATAAATCGAGCAGTGCAGAACTGTCCGAGAATATCAACTCCATGTACCGACTCTACGAAAATGCTGCAGTTTGCTATGTGTATTTATCCGATGCATCAAGCGAGGAGGACCCTAGGGATCCCGAATCACGCTTTCCGAAGAGCAAGTGGTTTACGAGAGGCTGGACCTTGCAGGAGCTGATAGCACCCTCGGCGTCGGTTGTCTTTTTGGATTGTTCATGGGAGGAAATCGGGACTAGATATAGCTTGCGGGACGTAATCTCTGCCATCACCTCCATTCCTGTTGAACTCCTTGAGGACGGTGATCTCACGAAATATAGTATTGCTCAGAAGATGTCGTGGGCAGCATTCAGGAAAACAACTCGCCCAGAGGACCGAGCCTATTCGCTGATGGGGTTGTTCGATATATGCATGCCGCCGATTTACGGAGAAGGAGGGGCCAAGGCTTTCATGCGACTTCAGCAGGAAATCATCAAGACATCTGATGATCGTAGCATTTTTGCCTGGGTTGTTGATTGCAAAAGGGACAAGAATGGGGAAGTAGTTGAATGCGAACCCAGAGGACTGTTTGCACAGTCTCCTGATGAGTTCAAAGGATCCGGTAGAGTGGGCATTTCTACAGTGAACTTCTCTGAAGACACATCATCCTTCTCATTTAATAATAACGGCTTGCAAATCCACTTTCCTGTTGTCCCTACCGATGATATAATTCGAGCATCATTGAAGTGTCAAGTCGATGGGGACAAGTGCGACATAGTTCGAGCATCGCTGAATTGCCAAGTCGATGACAGTGGGGACGTGTGTAACATTTACCTTTGGAAAATGACTGACCGGCATTACGTTCGCTATCGTCCAGACCAGCTGGTTCTGCATTCTTCCGAGACACACGAGAAGGTGCAAGAGGTGATTGTCAAAGAGACTCTACCATCAAGACGGACAAGGAGGATCTACAATGATGGCTTTGAAAACCATGTCCATCTCCTTCTCGGGGCTGAAGAACACTTCGAGAATGTGACCTGCAATGGCAAGGGTATTACTTCTTTTAACCTTTGGCAATGGGAACCGCTCACTGTCCAGTTTAACTGTCGTCATAGCAATGAAACAGTTCACATTTCCTATCCCGCGTCAAAAGGTGGAGGAATGCTTAGGATGGCGTCTTCGAATTCCTTGAAAATGGGTCTTGTCGAGGGTGCATGTTATGCAGACAGGTTCACAATGGAGTTGGGATCTGGTGGCTTTGTAACTGCTGCCGTGCACATCACAGGGCAGACCACAGGGTGGCACGCAGTAGTAAGGGAGATTGAAATCGATTACACAACGTCTTCATTGATACCAACTTCCTTGCGGTGTCCCCAATCCCAATTCATTGAAAGACCGGGCTCTTCGCTTCGAGACGTCTTCCCCCCAAATCAATCTGATCGTGGGTCATCAGATGACCGGTCACCGCGTTGCTATCTCTCCCTGTCGAAAGAAGCCTCCAGTGCTTGTCGCATCTTTAATTACGATGGATGGAAATTTGTAATCGGGATCAACGAAAGTGGAGAAGTATGGGTTCATGTACCTCAGAATATTGGTCGCTGGGAGACATCTGAAGTGATCTGGGAAACCTATCAAGAAAATGGTTCAAGAGCGCAGTTCAAGGGAAATACTTCAATCAGGTTTTGGGCTTTCGGATTTTTGAGAACAGTCACTGTCCACAAAAACGATGGTCTCCAATTTGCTTCTCATTCCCTCGTATTCAGCTGGGTATAGAAATGCCGTTTGACGCTATTGTTCGAACAACCTTCCAAGTTGGTTTTTTTGTTACATTTCCCGTATACTTCCGCGTCCACGTTTTCATCACTCCCTTCCTATGTCGAATCTCATTAGCATCTTCTGACTCTAGCCCAGCATTTGTATTCCTGAAGAAATCAGCTTTCGTAATTATGACTTCTGTTGTCATTAATATATTCTTAGTTGATGCAAAGCCGACGCAACTCAAGTACCCAGCCCGCCCAAGCCCCATTCGAAGTGTTTTCAGGGGGGCACGGAGGTCGGGACTGGTCTCATCCTGTTTAACCTGGTATAAGAGAAGCGGAAGCAGAGCTGACGCCCATGGAATGATATTCATACTTATGTGCCATTTGTGTATATTTTAACCATTACTCTGCTCAGCGAGCAGTCTTTTTAGATCAATCTTATGGTCTGATTCAAAGATCAAGAACATAAAATGTATCCAACTCCTCTCTTGATTAAACTTTTACTTACAACATGTACTCAAAAAACGCAAACCACCCTCTCAAAAAATACCGAAAGGGCCCAAAGTTGAGATGGGTGCGTGGCCGTCAAGTTGGTTCAATAATAATCGGAAGTCATGTTACCAATGTACATACCAAGTTTACTCGCCTATCTAACACAATCAGAATTTATCTAAAATTCCGGTGCACATATCAGTTGAATTTCCTACAGGAACCCAATACATATATGAACCCACTAAAACTCACTTTTGTTATACAAGGACAAAGCCCCGCTTGGTAAAGGAGCCGACCACTTATACAGCGTAATTCTCTCGACACGCCGTCGGTGGACCACAATACCAGGGAAACTAGATTAGGTTTCGATAAGCAGGGAGGATAAAAATTACATCGATCCTGACGTGGAGGACAAGAGAAGTTACTCAAGATAGGGCTACATAGACTCAATGTGATCAAAACTGACGCAGTCAAACGCTTTTTGTGTGAGCGTTTATTCTCTTCAGCGACTGCTTGCTTTAACATGTTATTACTAGTGGAAGCAAGCCAGCACGTTTGGCTGGATCTTTATGGGGCGATTGTGGCATTCGTTCCAATTGAATCTCATCTGGATTAGATATTGGAATTGCTAAACGTCGCTAATGAGATATGGCAGCTTCAAGTCAAGGAATATGGCGCCAGCAAATTATCTGACCGACCTTTACACATTACTATGGAGCAGCAGTGGCAAGTTCTCGTTCTCCATCCTGAGGCTGTCTGTGCCGAAAAGCACCCAATCTGTATCAGAAGACACCCCTATGTTCTCCCTGCGGACAATCCAATGAACACACACGGTTCGGATCCAATCATCTGGGACGACTACTTGCCTGAAGACTTCATTCTTCAAAGATCCAGCGATGGCCGCAAACGCGTTTTCGTGCATGGCTACAACAAGAACTTTCAGCTACCAACACGTAGGAAAGCCGATGAGCAAATCTCAGTCTTGGCCATGATCATCAACGCCCCATCCAAAGTTGAGCATGTAATCGAAAAGAAGTATCAAAACCCCTCATTGTCAACTCTCCGAAATAAATGCCTCGAAATTTGTCGACAATTCTTTTTCCGGGCCCAAGGCTTGCCAGTGTTCATATGAAGGAGGGATCGGGAAATAGCGTGTTCAAGATCGTGCCCTGACACACAAATTTCTAAGTCTCTTTTCCTCTGTGCCTGGCTTCAGCAACAGCGATACGGCAAAGTGTGAACTGATGTATCATTGGATGTCAACATGATGCAAGGACACGAGGAAGTCTTCAACTGCTTCCCTTTCCACGAGCTCTTGTATCACAGCTACCCTGGTAGACGATGGGAAGTTGACGGACTGTTGGGCCAGGATCGGATGGAGGTACCTGCGGAGGATGGTCTTTACCAAATACAGAATTCCGTTATTCTTAGTAATGAGGCTGTGGACCCGAACCTGTTGTCTGCAGAGGAGAGGAGTAAGGTTCCGCGATGGGTACTGTTTGGAACGTGAGTTGGTCTGGTCTTTACATACGCATAAAGTTGATCATTCTGGTTCTACCGTACAAGTGCCAGACCCTTCCCCGTTCTAATTCGCAGTTCTTCTTCCAAAACCTGGACGGACAAGGTTACTCTGCCGAATTTCTAGAGGGATTGTTGGTCGGGGATGTGAATTCATGCTACAGCTGCCTCGAAGATCCACTGTATATTATTTCAAAAAGCTCACTGAGCAATGTTTAACTTTTTATGCACTGACTAATTGTAGGCCTGAGACACAGACCTGACCGCCAAGGGTATGCGTGTGGCTAGCACCTACCAAAATATCCATGTGTTACCCATGCTGTTCTATCTCCATGTGTGTCTTGACTTTAAAGATTCCAAACACGTGCAGACAGGTGACTGAGTCCACAGTAACCTCGAGATGTGACAAATAAGGGTGAGCAGCTCAACGTATTTATAAAACCATAATATTCACCACAAGACATAACTGATAAAATCTATTAATTAACACTTAGCTAACCAATGTACTTAGCAGAATTCAAAATATATATATTTGTGAAAGCTTTGGTGTATCATTCGGTGAAATGATCAAACTTTCGGGACTGGATAATGAAACTTTCGGAAAATTGAACATGTCACATGTCACGCTTTGAAAGTTTCGGGACCTTACAAAACTTTCGGTCCTATCCAATTTCAAACTTTCGGAGACAACTGAACAACATTCGAAAGCTCGATATCATTTTCAAATGTTCGGACAAGGGCCAAAAATGATGAATCTTTCGGAATTTATTTTTGACTCGTTCAGTGCATCCAGGGTCAGATGTCAGGAAAGACACTTTGGTGTTGCGAAAAGACAAGATGACGAGTCCAGGCAAAACTGTCCCCCGTATCTCATTTTATTTTTGCAGATGTCTAATCTATCAAATAGATCACAAGCGTCTATTAGAACTTCCTCTGGCTCCACCATTGTTCTCATCCATAACTGCCTTTTTGATAGACATGGGACCTCTCTGTACCATCGGCTCTGTCTCCAGACAGCTGATGATAGAACTCGCTCCAAGCCACTTTCCGGGATTATGACATGTTCTCTTCTGGATACATTCTCCAAGCATCAGACCGGTTATGTCTAACTCACAGTATTTTACTTCCCCAGGATTCACATCCCGAGACAATGAGGCGTTAGCTTCTTTGATGAGATGTGAGAGCTCGGAAGAGTGACCCTGGTGATCACTGTAAGTATTACCTTTTGCGTTGGAAAATAGGTCAATAACTGAGAATCGTGTCGCGAATACTGTGATGTCGCTGAAAGTGGCTAGGCAGTCAACGAAGTTGGCTGTGAGGATATCCTTTCCAGTCGGATCTAATATTGTCAGAGGGCCTCCAGCGCTTGTTGAGATCTAGTAATGTACAATCGTGTTTCGTTTAAACCGGAGTTTACTCTTGAAAGAATCCGGAGAATTTGATCTCCCATTCAAGTTCATTATTCAAATTTCAGGCTCTATCTTTGCCAGTGGTCTTTATCCCTGTTTGTGTTCCGGCGGCTTGAAGGAACGCCGGGCTTGCATATCAGACTTTGGACTTTTCGAAGCGTAAACAAAATTAAGGTCATGTATCAAGGGATTAGTACAAAAATGCAAATAGATTCCAAGGCCGCTTTAATGTTTCCTAGACCGGTGTAATGCCCACGATCTATAGTACTATTAGTTGCGAATACAATACATTAAAGTAGATTCCGTCAGTCAAGAATCCGAACTGACGCCGCCGAGCAATTGCAAATGAACATGATGAGATACATTTTAGCTATCTATTGAAAAACGGAGATGTCTGTTGTATTTAAAAGAACACTTTTAAATACACCGATGAGTACAGCGGGCGTCTATAATCACCTACACTGAGTTGTTAGCCATCAACACTCATCGTAATGACCATGAGAAAAATGGTCCTTTTCAGTCCTTTTTCTCATGAACTTTCGAGTTAACGCCGCAAATTAACTTGTCGGGTACTCTAAACACATGTATTTACAGTTAAGTAAGGTGGCAGAAGTCTTTAGAAAGTATACCGCGGCCAGTGTTATGGAAAAATGATCACAGACAGACCCGAACCGTGTTGAAATCTTCGAAATCATCGCAACCCACTCGATCGTTTTCTAATAAAACGTAAGAACAATAAGTATATTATTGATCAAGTTAGGTTATGTACAGATGGATGGTATATTTATGTACGGACGTAGCTAAATTAAATGACATCGTGAGTGCGTGAAATGAATCCGAAGGAACCATTAACGAAAAGTAAAAAAAAAGGAAAAGAAAAAAAGTCCTTTTCTCTTCACGAGAATTTTTGTTGGGTGAAAATTTGAGATTCATGGATTATTCAGAATCTTTGGGTAGCGCCAAATGGGAAAGGTTGGGTTTTAAACTGAACTAGCCACCCATGGATGGGCTAGAAAAAAATTGCGAACCACATAAGCGGCAAAGGGTAGAAAAAAATTGTGTGAATTAAGTAGAAGAGAGTTCGTATAGAGGCGTGTTGGTTGTCTCGTAATTGGTGGCGTGCAGGGTAAGGGCGTAGGGCGTAGGGCGTAACGTAGCGAGAGAGTAAAGTTCATCAAAAAGGTCTGGGAGGGGATATAGTCGTCAAAGCGTGGGTGAGAAATCGTGGCAGAGGTCTCGAAAAGAGACAAATTGTGGACGGAGAAAGAGGAGTAAGGAAGAGGGAAGTTGAGAGGGTATGAAGATAGGAGGTTGAGGTAATGGGGTGACACAAACAATAGGTAGTGGGTAGTAGGTAGCGGATAGTGAGAAGAGGAAGAATAGGATAAAGAATAGAGAGTAGCAGAGAAATGAGCAGGCCAGGCACGCTACAAGTCTGAGTCTAATGATACAGGCGAGAACGAAACAGTAAGAAAAAATTGAGACAACGAAAAATAAAAAAAGACGTCTATGATAAGTAGGAACAACAAAGATGTCGCGGAAGTGTAACTCGGGAAAGGGAAATGGAAGGCTGGAGATATGGACAAAGGTGAAGGGAGGTAGTGGGACAAAACTAAATATGTATTAAACTGTTAAAACGAATCAAGAGGAGGGGATATAAGGATAGAATGTGGCGAACGTTCTGTCTATGGAAAAAAAAATCAAAAGTGAGAGCGGCGAAGACCCGGAGTAATTGAGCCAAGCTTATGTTGAAAAGGTGAAGAAGCTGAAGAGTCGGGGGTTGAAGGACGTGAAAGAAACGAATTTCAAAATGCCGCGGAAGTAAATGAGAAAACTTCCGTTGATCGATCGATCTGGTAGACGATAAAGATGAGGGCTACCAATATGTCGACAGAGGAACGTGTTAGTGGCGAAGAAAAAGGATCAAAACAGAGTTAACGCGGACTCCACTGGGAACGTGTCCATGGCCGAACACAAGGGAGGCAATGAACGAAGAACCCCAAACATCAGCGTTCAGCGTCAGAACACCCTTAACGCGTGTGTATCAACACACGGGTGATTTCACCGAAAATGACTGCGTGACCTTCGGTGATGCATCCTCTCCCTATCATTACTGCGGCGTCTACCCGACCGGCCTTCATCGGAATATATCTCCCTGTTGTATGAATGAGGCTTAGTCGCGGACGAAGATGTCCTCGTAGACCTCGACCTCCGTGCCTTGTGACCATGATCGCTTCGATATCCATCTCTACTATCTCTGTCCCTTTCTCTCCGATCGTTCCGATAACCCGTTGTTGGCTCCAAACTCCTACTGCGTGGTTGCCTCGAGGCAATGGGTTGTTGTTCGTAATACACCTGGCCATGACTGCTGCCGCCAAGGCTGCCTGTAGGTGCTGGACTGGAGCTTCGTCCTCGTATGCTCAACGCGCCGAACATGCGTGAAAACCAGTTCTTGCCTCCGGCAGCTGTGCGAGGGGACGTTGGTCCAGTTTGGTAGGTCGTCGTTGACCCATAAGGGGATTGATTAGGTGTGGCGTAGGGCGAGGTCACCGGAGAGTTTCCGGGTGTAGTGACAAACTGGGAGTAGAAATAAATTGTAGTTAGCGACAAACTGAAAGCAGTAGAAGGGATAATACTACACACCTGATAGCCCTTGGGTATCACAGGCTTGCTAGGTGTTGTGTTGGCTCGTTTAGGAGCATGTGGAACGAAGTAGGGCTGAGACCCGAAAGGCTGCGGCTGTGGGGAGATGTGAGCCTGTTGCTGCGCTGGGTAGTAAGCCATAGGTCGTTGTGCAGGGTAGGGGTAGGGTTGTTGGACTTGTTGTATCTGCTGAGCATACACCTGATTCGGAAGGGTATTCGATCTAGTTGGAGGTGGTCTCTGGCCCAGGGCGGGCAAGGGAGGTGCTGCACCAGCGCGTGGCTGAACATAAAGTTGCGGTAGTGGAGGGCGAGAATGAGGATCTGGCCAGGCGGTGAGTGACTTGGGATAGTTTGGGCGACGTCTCGAGATCGAGGTGACGCCAGAATCCGAATCCGAGTCCGAGTCCGAGTCAGATGAGCCAGACTCCAACCGACGTCGGTGTGCAGACGGCGTATGCTGGAATGGGTTCGTAAAGTCGCGGTTGAAACGAGAAGTGTCGTGAGCCCAGCGGCCCACTCCGTTGAGCTTTTTCTGGTACGCCTCTGCAGCTTCTGGAGAGTAGTCGTACTCAGTCATGACTGGGTGGTTGTGGTAGTTGGTGAGAGTGGAAGGGAAGAAAGGGCGAGGTGGAAGTGGGAGAAGGAGAAGCAACGACTAGAAATAGAGGCCTGAAATAGCTGTGGCTTACAAGAAAGGTTGGGAAATGGAAGTCGAAGCAGCTGCCCGACTTCCCGTAGTACGAACAAAAAGGTTCAGTCGAAACCTTCGCCGTCCACTTTTAAAAAAATTTTCACCATTCCCACGTGACATTTTGATGACTCATTCATCAAAATTAATTGTTATAACGGCGTCTGTTTGCCAAACACGGTGGCATTTCAGTCCAAACAAGCGCCGTCTCAACTCCCTCCATTATCCTCCCTCCATTTTCTTGTTTGCTTTTTGTTCTGACTGCCGCCCGTCTACATAACCTTTCCAAGTCAAGCTGCCGCTCACTGGATGTTGCTCGGTCATACTCGACAGAGAGGCTGTACATTTGTATTCCTTGTCACTGCATGACAAACCATCATTCGGCACGCTCGCCCTTCATGGGATGCGTTCATTTATGACATATTGCAATAGTAAGTAGTAGAATTTTCTCCACTGTTCCAACTCATTCCACTGCTTTGAACATCTTTTGCTACAACCTCTACATTCCACTCGCTGTTGCGGGTATAAGTACCAGTTACTGGTAACCCGTTCGGGACTGCAATTGAAAACCCCAGCGTTACGGTATAGCTGCAGATCAAATACCGTTACTCTTCAACGGACCTACATATACAGCGGTCCGAGATCGTTTGTACCATCACATTTCTCAATAAAGAAGTGTCAAGAGATTCCTCATATGTCGGGTCCGATCCATTTGCGTTCTATATCAAGCTAATCATCACATGGTAGTGGTACTAACTATGAGCCTCGCACCCCAAACCTTCCGAATTGAGGTGCCTCCCAGTTCTTGACCGATGATCATCTCACAGGTGACAATAATCCTTTATTGTTCTTTGGGTTTAGTTACTCCAACGAGTTTCAAATCTCAAAGTTCCTTTTATTCCCTCTCAAGTCCCTAGTAACTCAAATCTGGATCAAGCATCAACCAACGCTGCGACTCGGATGTCCGAAGATTGCGACCAGTTACCCTCATTTGTATTCATCGTGAAATCAAAAAAAAAACTGCCTTATGATTCCGGTCTTCTCCGATGCAGTTCTAGGGGGTGCCGGTTCAATCTGTGACTCGAAGCAGACTGGAGTCAGGCGATGTTCCCTCAAATTCACGTACTATCACCCAAGAACTCCAAAAACCTTCTTATTCCTGTCTAGATCTCTCTTCTTTCTTCCACTCCAGCTGAGAAGAAGGGGACCTTTCTTGACTCTTGATTCTTAGGGATTCCGAGAACCGCTTGGCCATCAAAAACGCTATCAAACTTTCCCAACAATCAATAATTATTCTAATGTGAATATCTCGAGTTGCCTGGATCTCGAAATTGTTTTGTAGGCTATCAACCACAACATACAACATATCGAACGGCAAGTGATTGATCGGAAATTCTAATCGTACTGCCCCCTATTGAAATCGATTGCTGGGACTATCAAATGTAAGAGATGACTCGTCCACTTTTTATAAAATGATAGCGATGGCATCTCCTTTCCTGTTACAGCGCTTCTGTCAAACTCCTTTGGCTCAGCGGAAAGTGGTGTTCTAGGACTATCAAATCTGAGATGATGACTCGTCTACTTTCTAAAAATGATAGGGATGGCATGTCCTTCCTGTTATTAATGACAACCCTTCGAATTCTGTCAACTCCTTTGGCATTTACGATGGCTCAGGGGAAAGTGGTGTTCTAGGACTATCAAATGTGAGACGATGACTCGTCCACTTTCTAAAAATGATAGCGATGGCACCTCCTTTTCTGTTATCAATGACAGCGCTTCCTGTCAACCTCCTTTGGCATTACGGTGGCTCAGCGGAAAGTGGTGTTCTAGGATCGGATGATAGCCCTATCAACTACAGGAGTCGTCGGTTAATCACTCGCAGAAATATGCACTTAATCAGAAATGATTGCTAACAACAGTTATTAATGACCCTTCTGTCAACTCCTTTGGCATTTACGATGGCTCAGCGAAAAGTGGTGTTCTAGGATCGGATGATAGCCCTATCAACTACAGGAGTCGTCGGATAATCACTCGCAGAAATATGCACTTGATCAGAAATGATTGCTAACAAGAGAGCTCGGTAAGACCCGGGAATGACTTTTTCTTGACCATAGGCGCTCAATTCCGTGACACCCATCTCTTTTCATATCTTTTGGCCTTGCCGAGTTCTTTTGAATCGGGTTTTGAGGCTGTAATCTGATATGGATGGCTATCTAGACGGAATCGGACTTTCGTTCTTCCGAGTCGTTCTATGTTCGAGATGATGGTATTTTACCTACTAGTGTGCTACACTCGGAAGAATCAGTCACTCCCCTCAAAATTTTCATTGCGTCTTTGCCGTCTAAGTCAGTTGGAAGCTTTCGATATCTCTCCATTCCGAATCCTCAATATTTTATTAACTAGCGTGCTACAGAGGGGTCAGTCACTCCCCTCGAAATTTTCATTCTTTGCCGTCTATGTAAGTTGGAAGATTTTCGATATCTCTCTTCATTCCGAATTCTCAATCGACTTTTCTGAGAATCCACTCTATGTTCTTTCACTGTCATTCTGAATCGGTGTTCCTGTCGAATGTTCACCGCCTCGGAAATGAAATACCACGGGACTGCGTATGTTTACTTTGCTTATCATTTGGAACGTTCGATTTTTCTTTGTTGGCTCCGAATCCCGATTACTTTGGAAATTGACGATGGCTTCGGCATCGCCACCTTTTTGCATATTCTCTCCGAAGATGACATGACTTTTTACGTGGGATCTGATTCTTGATATATGTTATGGCAGAAGTCATCCCAACGCACAGTGAGTGTGTTTCCCTCCACACGCCCTTGAATGTTGCGTAATCACTTTGCAGGTTTTTCCATGAAGTCAAAAAAGTAATGATACCATAGATAGATTAGTATTTCATTCTAATTTGTTAGGTATGGCCCCTACGCATCATTGAGTGCTTCTGGGGTGCTTCATTTTGTCCACAACACTCCAACTAGGCCCTTCGTCGATGGTCGATAATCTATCGATCAGCGTGTTTTCTTTGAATAAGAGATTAACCTTTGGGACTCCTCGGCCTAACAGCGTGGTATCCAATCTGAAATTCTGAATAGTCAGGTTATTAGTACAAATCCTATTTGATGCCTGATCAGGAGACATATATGCATATATCTTAGCGTCGGCTTTTCCACCTTCCTCGGTCACCTAGCGGTAATGTCCTCGTGTATGCGTCGTGTATCTAGAGGTGCATCTCCTCTGTGGCATCATCTGTCCATCATTACTGGTTGGACCTCGAAGATAATCCTTTGTCCCTGAGAGCCTGAGGTGCCTTGTCGCGTCATATAAACGTCACAGTTGGTTTATGGATCAAAAAAATGTCTATTTTCAGGTGTCTTCTGGCTTGATGGACCGACATTGGTTCTACAAAGGTTAAAACTCGTGTCTAGGGCTCTGTTATTGACGTTGAGGTTCATTTGCTAAATTTCGTCCCTGACACAAGCACTAGAGTGTATGAAATTCTCTAACTCGATAGAAAGTTTTCGACTTTGGTCTCCTATAGCTGATTATTTGATTTTTAGTCGTCATCGTCTGATCATGAGCTATCTGCTAATGTTGTTTGTTGAGATTCTTTAGTGACATCGACGTAAGAGAAGTACGGTAGTGTTATTTCTGGAGCTCGTTTGTACTACATGAGTACTAGAAGTTCTTTCACTCTGATTTTTGCCTTGTATTTCCAATAAGACAGAACGAAACAGGGGTTATCAGATGTAGAAGTAAGCTAAGTAATGGGAACAATATAACCCGATTCTGGTCAAAGTGGGGAACGAGAGCCTCATCAGACCGCATTTGCAACCGGAAAAATGGTTCGCTTTTTTGTTGACCTTGGAAATACCTCATATTTCGTTAGCCTCACCTGGCCCCGGTAGCCCGAAAATAGTTGTGTGTTTATGACTGAATGGCGGCATGAACACTTGTCTACCAAGTTAGGGCTACATTTTTTTTCCAATGTTTTTTTGGCTCCATTTCTATTTTTCCTTAGGCTCATTTTCTTTAGGCTCGTTTTCATTTTTATGAGCAGGGCCCCCATTGCAAATGTGAACTTTGTTAATCAGTACAATCGGGGAGTATACGCCTCATAAAGGTTCAATTCGTCACATCCAGTCGATTCTGGGCCCAGCCAGCCGACTGATTCAACTCTCACTCTATCAGAGCCTGTCCATGTCTTGGATGGTTTACATATCACTAAGTTGTGCAATGCCTGATGGTATTTCCGTGACTAGTCTTCTGGTCGTGTAAATACATAACTACTAGTCACTAGTCACCGGTTAACTGGTGGGTTGAAAATATTCGTATTTTAGGCAGACTGAACATTATTTCTGAGTTGGGTCCACCCCGAGGTGTTTGATCCGGACAAACACTTAATTCCAATTCAAAGATTCATACGAGTAAAATAAATGCGACATAAGCAATCACAATTATCAGTGTACTAGATTTCTAGGATGAGACCTAGAGCCTGGAAAAACATCATGATGTATATCATCCACATTCCTCCTTGTGCGTTTAGTGCCTTAAAGGCATCAGAAGACTCTCCATCAATTGTCAAAGTCGCCAAAGGTACCACCACACCGGTCCCAGTCAGAGTATGTTTGTTTGCCCCAATTTGAACACAGATACCAGCCCCATTATCGTTAAAAGTGCAATTCTTGGGAGGTACAACCGAAGCAGTGATTATAGAAGCTGTTGTGGATGCACTGGAATCGATAAATTGAGAACCAGAAATCCTGTATCCAGAGGCAGATTCTACGATAATCCCTATCAATAAGTTAGAAATCTGACAAACAGTAGTATAAGTATGGTTCAGATCGATACCAACAGTCAACAGTCACTGGCTCTACCGTTACACCGATGAATGGATTGTGAACAACTTGATGTTTAGAATAGGTGGTCTCGCTGCCAAAAGTTCCAATAGGAGTAATGCTTTGAAAAAATGAGAAAGCATCAGGCCCAGGAGTAATGACAGAGCTTGGGGTATTGGTGTGAGTCAAGAGACTAGCCTCTTGTGGGTCAACGACCTGGAATAGGGTCACTGTTGTTGGATCTTGCGCTCCTTTAAGAAAGAAAAAAGAAACTGAGGGGAAATTAAAAGATATTTAGTGAAGCACTTGCTGGAATATTTAAAGAAGGCCAATATGTTGATAAAAAGCAACACAAGTCTAGGGCTGAAGACCATGGTAAGTGTCTAGGGTGAGAGATTCTGGGCAAATTTTGATTGCGGATGGAATAACGCTGCATCTTTTATAGACTAACTTCTCGCTGAAAGATTTGTCGCCAAGCCCTGGGCTTGGAGAGCTGACATCACTTAGCATAAACCCCGTATCAGCATATCTATGTGCCCGATTTTACACTGTATGGTGTTGTCGCATGACTGTATATATCAATCTTGGCTGTTCCTGGTGCAGAACACTGTCGGGAAATATTACTACAGCCGGAGATTGAGTGATTGGATTTGGTACAGATAGCTGAGAGTTAAGATCCGTACTGGTATGGCTCAAATATACATCAGATGGTGATAATGTATCTGGTGACACACTTGATGTGATTCTTTTAAGATTTCACAGGAACAATGTTAATGATAGCTCCCATGAGTGTGTTTCTTGGACCTGGTGTCAAGATTTTGACGCGAGCCCAATTAGCATAGTCCCTTTCGTTCTTTTCGAATCAATACTTAATGTTATCATTTAGTGGGGAATGAATGCTACTAGTATACTCAAGCTGAAGCCGATGACTCAGACAAGCTATGATCAACAAACCATCAGCAGAGATAGAGGTTCTGATAGGATGGAGAATTCACTGGCAGCTCCCAGCTCAAGGTATCGTGTTTTGTGAGCTTAATGATATTCTAGCAAGTGTAATAATTTTTCTACAACAAATAAATCATCATTCATATTCTCAAAAGAATAGATTGACACAACCTTTTCAGTAAATCAAGAATAAAAATAATTCATTCATTCTCCACCAAATGATACAGTTCTCATACTTCTCAGGTAATATTTCAGGAGAAAGTTACTTGTCTTATTCTCCGAAATTTTGATCTGGTGCTTAGATACCATACCCTGGGGAAATGGGAGGAATATAAGCATGTCTGAAGTGGATGTAGCAGCATTATTTGAATTCACATGTTCTGAGTGCTTTTAGATTTTTCAAGCAAACATTGATAGCTAGCTATCCAAGTGGCAAGGACACAGTATATCCTGGTTAAAGAGAGGTGCTTGAATGTCAAATTTTAAGCTTGGATCTGGCAGTGGAAGCTTACCTGATTTTATTCAAGCTTCCAAATTCCAAGTCCCAGTCCCCATTCTTCTCTAGAACCAACCCATTCCAGTGTACAATCCAGACCTTCCTCATGCATTTGATTGATTTGGGCTGGAATACCGTCGTACTTGAATGAATTAGGAGCAAATATGTGAACAACTTCCAAACACAAATAATTCTTGTCCATAGAGTGTGTTTGAACAATCCGGGACTGAAGCATATCGAAAACGACAGCTGTGAAATCAAACACAAACCCAAAGGCAAGATGTAGCTCCTTTAATCTCGGGAGCCTACATAAGGTTTGGGCGTTTGATTTTGGATTATATTTGCCATGGTATGTCAAAGTTTTGAAAAAGTTGACTGTTAGGGTGGGATCACAGGACTCTCCCAGGGCAAGGTGTGTCAGGTTATCCATATGGAAGAAAAGATAAAGGAGATCGGAGTCGGTGATGCTCATGTTGATGAGAACAAAATGGGTGAGCGTGAAATTGGAAGATCTTCCTAGCAAAAATGCAAAATCTTCGCGAGGAAATGGAATTCGGCATAGGGGCTCCTTTGGATTTGGCAAAGCATCAAAATGTAGCTTTGTAATGTTGGGAAATGTAAGAGAGTGAAACAGGTGGTCCAGAATGGACCTTCCATTTGCATGGACCGGAGAAAAGCGTACTTCTCTTGCAAGACAACGCATTGTATTGGCAGCTACATTTTTTCTGATGGATCGCAGGGTGACTGTGGTTGCTGGAGATGCTAGTTTCAGACTTTCTTCAGCTATAACATCAGAAACTGTTAATGATCTAATGGATGCCAACAACGGAGCTCTGGGACGGTCATTGACAGGGCCACGTATTACTGCACCGAATCCTGTGTGCGCTAAAACCTTAAGACGAGGGGCGGAGGAGATTTGGATGAGAGGGATAAATTCACTTGACCGATCAACCCAAGGCCCACGGAATAGATGTACATGTAGAGTTTCGAGGAAAGGGAAACGGCAGGGCCAATGAGGAGTAAAGTCATTCCCGAAAATATCGAGATCTATGCACAGTGCAACGTTTCGCCATCTACGAGCCACCGCAAATAAGAGCTCGTAGATATTGAACAGCTCGTCGTAGTCTGTATAAGTAACGAAGTCCGTGTCATATTGGTTGGCTGTGCACTCAGTAAATTCAACCAAAATATCAAGAGGAATGTTTCCAGAGCGAGTAACATGTAGGTTAGCGTATGCCTGAATCTGCATCGCTCGTTGGGGGGAAACGCGTCCAAGTTGCTCGCAGATGATTATTCTAGACCATAATCTGGAGTCGGAGATGACGATGGATCGCCATCGGGAACAGACTTGCCCAAGAACCAGGATTTGAGCATGACCTATTCCACAGCTGATGGTAGTCTGAAATGAAATAGGAGAGTCGATGTCGCAAGTCAGGGAGAAAATGTGGAAGAACAGCTCAGAGGGGAAGTCGTTGATATGAACGTCTTGGACGTCAGTCATGGTCGAGGGTAAAGCTCGGTGTTTGGTGGGAGGAGTCCGCAGACTCTGCACCACAGCCTCAGTCACATGCAGGTACCAACGTGATGTTGACCGTTTTCATGAGATGATGATCAATGAAACATGATCCCATGGGCTATTATCTAGGCTACTTAAGGGAACTTACACATCTATTCTGACTTGGATCGCTCGACACAAGAGTCTACCTAAATTTCTCGTCTTTCCAGCATCCCAAACCCATCCGCCACCCATCCGCCCTCGACTCATGCAGGTACCAACGTGATGTTGACCGTTTTCATGAGATGATGATCAATGAAACATGATCCCATGGGTTATTATCTAGACTACTTAAGGGAATTTACACATCTAGTCTGACTTGGATTGCTCGACACAAGAGTCTACCTAAACTCCTCGTCTTTCCAGCATCCCAAACCCATTCGCCACCAATCCGCCCTTGACTCAGCCCATCCAAAGGTACAATCCAAAGCCGTTCCAACAGAAAGTTTACGCACCCAAGAAACGACTCCTTGGTTACTCTCAATTTCGTGTCTGGACAAGGATGGAAGCACGAGTCGTACAATTTGTAAATGATGTCCACCCATATCATGGTCTGCTTTCCCGGCATTTAGTCCAGCGATCGACCGAGATTCGATCATGTCGAATAGGGCTTCTGATTTACTTGCATTCAATGTGAACTCGGATCCTCTAGAGGTGCCTTGACCGAAACCAAATGCAAGATGAAGTTCTTTCAGATCGGGAAGCAGCTGGTTTTGTTGTCTATATGCGAGAGAGTGGAAAAACGCTTCCGTCAACACAGAGAAAGCTGACCGTACACCGCTATCATCTCCGGAGACTTTCTTCATTTTCGGTATCGAAGTCAAAGAGCTGGTTTGTATAAGTCCCAGAAAATTCACCGAAAGCAAAGTGAGTAAGAGCCGGGAGGTTAGAGAGGATGGAGAGGAGAGCTGCAGGTTTGATGAAGAGGGACGCGAGTGTGAAATGGGTAAGGGAAGTGGCAGAAAACCTGCTCGGGTCGGAAATCAAGTTGAGAAATACATCACTCTGAAAGCGAATCCCGGATGAGTTTATCGTGTTAGAAAGTGGGGCGATGTGCAGATGTGTTATATTGGGAAGAATGAAACTTTCGAACAGATATCCAAGTACTTGTTCATTATCTTGATTCGGATGGACATCAATGCGTAGTTTACGAGCAAGGCATTGCGCCTGGCGCCTGCTTGAGACGGAGGTAACAGAAAATAAGGTGACGGATGTATTTGGACATGCGATAGATACATTCTCTTCAGAGAGTGTCCCTGAAAACACAAGTGATTCGAGGGTCGGGATGGGGTCCAATTTTTCGGCGACTGAGTAATCAGGTCCAATGGAAACTGCAATGCCTGTATGAGCGAGTCTTCTCAATAAGGGAGCAGAGGATATCTCTAAGCGCGGTTGTGTATCGGAGTAATTTGCTTCATTTCCTATAGCGCGGATTTCTAAGTCTTCGAGCACGGGGAAAGTATTTGGCCAATGAGATCTGTGTCGATTTTGCAGGATATCAATGTCTAGGTTCATATAAGCCACCCGCCAACGTGATGCTTGCTGGAAGAAGAGTTTGTAGATTGGGTAAAAAGATTCGAAGAGTTCATAGGCTTCTTCAGGAAGTTTCAGGCTGTCCACATCGTACGAGGATGGTTGACAAGCCTTTATCTCGGGGAACTCGATGATGAAGTCGAGAAGATTGTTCTCTGAGCGGATGAGGTACAATTGGGCGAATCTGCATATTTTCGAGACATGTTCAGGGTTTATTCTGGATAGGCGTTCGGTGACGGTTATTTTGGTCCAAAGCTTGGATGTGGAGAGAGCGAGATCGCGCCAGCTGGAACAGACGTGGCTCAAAGCGAGGGCAGTGTAGCTATTGACGATGCTGATGTTGGCAGTGGGCTCCTGGAAGGCAATGGGAGAGTCGAGATTACAGGATAAACAGAAAATGCTGGAAATGAGTTCCGGGGGAATGTAATCAATGGATACTCGACCTATGTCTGGCGGAGGTGGTTATTAGAAACAAGCGTTTTTGATACGTGTCGATTTATATCACTGGCATTTTTGTTTGTTCTGACGTCTCGATCATAACATTTTACGCGTAAATCCTTGTTATTCAAAACCATCGTAATGTCTCATGAGCTTTGATACTTGAATATCGTTTTTCTTGTACGAATTCAAGCCATGTAGCTATCCAAAAAGGAAGTGATGGTTCAAATACTTTGTCAGTGTCCATTATCTCAGATGACCTTCGATTTGCTTATGAGCGTAGTATGACGACCTATTCGACGAACAGGGAATAGCAGGTAAAAATCAAAGTGGACAGCTTCATGATCAGTAAGGATGGAACACATTATGGGCGCGTTTTATTGAGTAGTGTATTACTGTGTAAGATGAATTCTCCTTCAAATGATCAAGCAAGTTTGTCTATTCGTTTCAGTTTGTCAATGCTGAGCTGGTGGAATGATCATGTATGAGAGCTTCAAGTGAGAATCGGGACCGGGACCGAGACCCGTCGTCATATCATTTCCAAGCTGGCGGTACTTAACCTGAATGATTCAGGAAGCTGTAGGACCCGGAGAGGGAAGAGGTATACGCAGCGCTCTAGGTAGTGAGAAGACCAAACAACGTACGGCGGCCGGGCGTACTTATTAGAAGCTTCTGCGCAGTCGGTGAGATTAAGTAGTAATAGAAGACTGGCACAGGTGAGTGATCGCGAGTGACCTTGACCTCGAGCTCCGGATCCTACCTTCTGGCAGCTGAGGGTAGGACGAAATGAGATCATTGTCCGGGAATAAGGTGGCTAGGATTTTGGATGTTCAATAGTTTGTTTTCGGGAATGAGTTGCTGATGGATGTGTAGACAGGCTTTTGAGGTGAGAGCGAATGGTTAGGTAGTAAATTTAGGTATATGTGACGACCGATTTATATCAAGACTCTTAGCATGTCTATGTAGTACGTACCTAGGTTATTGCCAATTGGGGGCTATTGGGGGGCGGAAGAGGTCGGGACGCCGAAGATTGCGAGGAAGGGGGAGTGGACGAAGCGGAGAATTTATAGTGCACAGTCAATCATGATCAGGAGGTGTTAGATCCCAGGCAGGGTCGATGCGCAGTTGAGTGTCAAGTGATATACACTGGTACATCTGTTTGGTTCCATCCGAAAGCAACTGCGTAAAGCTGTGTGTCGATTTGAGTTAGAGAAATCGGCCCCGGGTTTTGGTCTTGGGTGGTGGGTTGAGGTGAGTAAGCAAGTAATTATAAGGTCAGGGTTACTGCGAGTGTTATGAGTAAGATGAGTATCGAGTGTTTATTGGTTCGTAATCTTGCTACTTTATGAAAAGTTGGATTCCAGTGCATTGATTGTTGATCAAGAGAGTACTTCCCGACTTGAGCGGGAAGATGCACATATTGGTCATGTTATGCCGAGAGTTTTTTTTTAAGTGAGTGGATGATGTTCGAGTGTTGAGATTTCAGTATACAGTATGTGTATGTTCACGTCTGTGGTAAACTTGACTCGGTGAGAGTTTGATGTAACTCACAAGTCCATGTCCAAAGAGTACACATCAACGTGAGACATATGAGCATACTTTGAATAGTTAGCGATTGTTGCGGGAGATTCGATCCCGCAGCGTCATATGCACGCTTCAAAAATGGGTGATGGGGAACTGGGAGCTCTGGGACGAGAGCTAATTATGTTCTTCTGGGACGCGACACTGGGAGCAAATTTGTGTAATTCCAGGGAATTACAGAAGGACTACAGAGGATTCATCTTAGGAATTACAATGAAATTATTATATTTCCACTGTAATTCCAAATTTTACAGTAATTCCTAGCATAATCTCAATGTAATGTTTCTGTAATTCCTTGGAATTACACAAATTTGCACCCAGTGCGAATGATTTTGTATTGCTTGACAGTTAAAGACTAGCAAGTTGTCTATTTAAAAGGAGTCTAGGCAAAAAGACGATCCCTTGTGGACAGAGATTGAAATTAGTGTGTAGTATATTTGGCAACGCGTTCATTTTTAGTTTTTTCTTTCTTTCTCGTTATTGAGAAACAAAAAAAAGTAAAAATAGACTGCCTTACCCAGGTTAATGGTGAGACAGTACGTTACGTCGTTTGAGCATGATGGAACAGATGAACGGATGTTTGATGCGGATTAAAGCATGTTAAGAGTTTATAGGACTTACAAAAGATGGTGGAACAAAGAGATCGAGAGATGGTGGACTTGGAGACGCGGGTGATTCGGAGATTTGCTGTAGGTAAGGTGCAAGAAATTGAAATATTGACCAAAGGATTGATGGAAACTTTTGAAAGAGGCGCGTGTTTTATTTTATTTTTCTGATTGCATGAGACATTGAAAGGCAAATAAGTGTCAGCGACGGATCACGAGAAGATGTGTTTATTATTAGGCTGTCAAGAAAAGTGTTGCAGAACGCGTTGCGCAAAAGACTAGATGATTCATGTAAGAGCAGATAAAGCTGTCCTAGTCCAAAGGAGAGGGAGAGCGGCCAAATAATTCTGACAAGAGGTGGGTAAGCGCAATAACTAGTGTTTACGGCTGTCAAGTCAAGGTTTGGACGTAGGTTGGCAGGATGAATTTGGTCTCGAGAACAGGCACGATTTCTGATATGGAAGAAAACACGTTCGTTTCCATGCTAGGCATGTTATATAGATTTGGGAAGAGGGAGAAGAGGTTGAAATGCAGCCGAGTTCAAAATGAGATTGGAATAGTTCATTTGAGGCAAAGGAAAGCAAAGTTCCTGGTTGCCAAGAGGGGATCTCGAATATATTGAGAGGAGGGTACATAAAGCTGGGCGCATCTTGAGGGAGGGCGCACTAGATGAGCAGTACAGGATGAAACAGAAGCTGGTCAAGCAGAGGCAGTGGACGCGGGCTGTACAGCGTAAGTGGATCACGTGGACATGTATATAACGGGAACGTGTAAATTGATCGATGGCCGTTTTATTGTAACGCTCATGTCTGCCCCGCCGCCGCCGCTTCCTCCTGTTCCACCAGCACTACAAAACCAACCTCTTCCCCCTGTCCCCCCTCCTCCCCCAGGATACTCTGCTGAGAGCCAGCCTCACTTCGAGGATCCCCTGCCAGCCCCAAGACCACATACCCTCAAGCCAGATCTCCCAGCAAACGTGCGTGTGTCGTCATCAGGTCCTATTTAGCTCTTCCCAACCTGACTTTTTTTTTCTCATCAGATGGCCAGTAACCTCGACGAACAACTCTACGCTCAATCCTTTCGTGGTCCTTCTCCAGGCCCACCACCACCAGGCAACTATAATCCCGGCGGCTTTGCAATGCCAACCGGTCCTTCTCGTTCACCACAACCCAATCACAACGCGAACTGGAGTCCCTGGGCTTCACCTCCACCAGGCGCTCAACCACCAGCAATTCCCAGTTCCTATTCCTCTTCACCACCTCCCTTCCCCGCCTCTTCAAATTCCTTGGCATACGGCATGGCCGGCCTCTCGCTAAATAACCCTAACGAGCGCTATCCAACCCCTGCTCCCCCGTCTTACAGTGGCTCTCCCAAAAACGGTTCCCCAAATCCCGGTAACCCACCTTCCCTCACTGCCGCCATCCCTACTATTCCCGCTCTCTCACAAGCTATGCCCATAATCCAAAATCCCACTCACGATCCTGCGCTCAAGGTCACTTGGTGCCGTGACGTCCTGTTCCTTGTCGAAAGAGCACACGCGACGGCAACCGGGACCTCTCCTGGTTCTGAACCTCCTGCTGGTCCAGTCATGTTAGAAGACCCACAGCTCGCTAAACTTGCCCAAATCGCCGTTCCCATTATTCTACAAGTCGCTAACGGTGCTTCCGCCTATCCTAGCGGAAACGGTATGCCTCCTCACGTCTCGGAAGCTCTATACCAACGTGCCTGTTTAACGGCTAGCGGTGCGTTTCCCGAACACGTAAAACAAAATCCAAGACAGGCGTTTAGGGATTTTGAGACCAGTGCCAGGGCTGGGTTTGGTAGGGCTTGGTTTAGAATCGGTAGGGATTACGAAGGGTTCGGTGATGTACCTCATGCCAAGGAATGTTTCGAGAGAGGGTGTAGGGCGACGGATAAACCTGGTGTTGGAGGCGTAAAACTTCCCGAAGGTGTTCGAGGTGTAGGGAGTTGTCTGTATAGAATGGGAATGGCCCATTTGCTTGGTCAACTTGGGTTGCCTGTCAGTATAGAGACGGCGCTGCCGCTTTTACAGAGGGCAGCGTTGACGAGTACCATAGAGAGTCCACAGCCGGCTTATGTCTATGCGTTGTTGCTGTTGGGAGAGTTTACGCAGGCGAATGTGTCGCCAGCGTTGTTTATCCAGTTGCAACTTCTTCCTCCTCATCTTCTCCATCTTCCGCATAACAACCCTTCTGCACCGCATCCTGGTGTCCTTCAAGAAGCCAAGGTCCATATGGATCGTTCGGCGTATCTGCATTTCCCTCCCGCACAATACAAACTTGGTCATGCATACGAGTTTGCTACACCGCCTTGGGAGTTCGACGCGTTGATGAGCGTGGAATGGTATTCGAGAGCTAGTCAGCAAGGAGAGAGTGAGGCGGATATGGCGTTGAGCAAGTGGTTTTTGTGTGGGAGTCGTGTTGGAGATGGAGGTGAGTGTGGACGATCTTTTGTGGTTCTCTTGTTTAGTAACTAATGGACGATTTTTTCCTGTTTTACGATAGTTGACTCACCTGATGCAGGAGGCTTTGATAAAGACGAGAAGCTCGCCAGGGTCTTCGCAGAAAAGGCGGCGAAGAAGGGTCTTCCATCTGCGGAGTTTGCGATGGGATATTATTCCGAGGTTGGAATTGGAGGAAAGAAAGACGTTGGGGAAGCAACAGCGTGGTACATCAAGGTAGGTTCTTGAGTTGTTATTCTCTTTATCTTTTTCTCGTCTCGGTCACGATGGGCGTGGACAATCCGGAGAGTTTTTGAGCGGGTATTTATATGAGTTCCACGAGGCTCGTTTTGGTTCATTTGCGGGGAGGACAAAAATCTTTCAGGACCACACGGCTTGCGATGGCCGTCTTGTTCGGATGGTGAAAGAGACGATTTGATTGGGTGCAATACTTTTAACCGCTTCCTTTTTTTTCATTGTTATTCTTCCATTCGTCCCTCGTTCCTTGCATCAAACTGATGTTGAGACTGATACGTTCTACCTCCACAGGCTCGAGACCACGGCAATACCGACGCTGCCGATCGACTCTCAGCTCTTTCCGCTTCAAACCCGCAATCTCTCTCACGAGCTGAACACGATACTATCACGGAGAGCAAGCTTGTCAGAACGAGAACACAAGCGAAACAGAGGAGTGAAGCGCAAAAAGTAAAGGACGGTTGGCAGGCTGCTCAAGCTGTTCAAGCGCAACAACCACAACCATCGGGTAGGAGAAGAGACGCTAATCAGGTCGTTGACTTGATTAGGAAGAACACGTTGGAGGGAAGACCTGGAGGATATGGTGGAGGACCTCATGGTGGGCATGGCAGGTATACGACTGAACCTGCGCCGTATCAACAAGGTCCTCCACCTGGATCGGTGATGCCTAGTGTGGGACCGTTGACCAACAGTCCAGGAAGTTCCCCTCAGATGGGTAACGCTGCTCTTGTCCCACCTGGTCCTGGAAACACGACTGGTGTAGGTCCTAGACCTCACATGGACGGAAGAGCCTATCCAACCGCGAATAGATATACACTTACTGATCCAGGGACAGCGCCTCCACCTGAAGGTGCCCCGCCTGGTAGACATCCTCAATCGAGGCAGTCCAGTCCGAGACCTGGAAGACCAGGTATGGGTGGGAGAGCTGTCAGTGGTGGAACAGGGTATAGCGGGCAAGGGTCGTCGTCGTCAGCTTCAGTGCCTACGTTAGGTTCTAATGGTGGTGGGGGAGGAGGACCAGCGCCTTCTACGTCACCTAAGCCGCCTGGACCGCAGACGTTTGCAGAGATGGGATTCCAAGGTGCTAGAGCGCAAGACAAGGAATGTGTTATCATGTGATTTTTTTTCTTTTGTTTTTGCTCTGCTTTGGAAGTGATGGTTTTTTTTCACTTCTTATTTTGCACTCGATATTCTCCATACACACACACATACATACATACGATAGTATACATACTAGACTCATTAATGACCCCTTGCATGCATTTTTTACATACATACCTCTTGAACGATAACACAACAAATTGTGCGAAAATTATTATGAATTTGCTTTCAAGGTCCTTTTTATGACAGTTAGTTTTTTTGTTATGCCTTGATGAACTCTTTGTTACTGAGACAGTTGTGTCTTGTATTTATTTTGTGTTTTCTCTTTTGATTCTTTGGACTTGGTACTAGTTTACGAACAATGGGATCAATTGTAATCACTAATAATCAATAGTTAAACCATTGTACTCATTCTTGGCTCAAAAGGAATGACTCTTGGCTCATGCCTGGAGTGGGAATTCTTTTTCAAAAATTCAGGCTCAAGTCATAGGATTAATTTTGACTGGTGTATTCATAGACTGATGGCTGAGTTGGTTCATTGTCTATACAATTCTCATTTAATCACCTTGACTCTCGAGTTCAAAGTTATGGCATTTCAATAAACTTTTTTTTCGAGTTGGTTACTTGTTCTCTTTCCATTGAATGAAAATGATGTCTGTGTAATTTTTGTGACTGAGGTCCTAAACATGTTATACAAAGCTCAATCTATCAGTCTGTGTAACCTCACAGCATGGTAGGATTATCATTAGATTCAATGAAAGTACACCAAATCCACCTCAAGCTTGAGAGTTACAAATGCTGAATTACTCATTTCCTTCAAGTCCATGGCATGCCACAGACATTTTTCAAGGTGAATTTGTCAGATTTCAACAAGATTGTAAGTGAAGAGCAATGTGAGACTTGATGAATCTCAATGAAAACAGGTCCAAGCTCTCTGAGATTCAATAAATTTGAAGGATGGTTCCAGAAGCAGCTTTCAAATGAGTCATTTCTGAGTTCATAATGTGTAAGATAGTGTTGCAACGGCTCGGCTCGAGCCAGCTAAAAACTTGGCTCGAGCCGAGCTGATGAGAGCCGAGCCATGTGACTGGCTCCTTGGCTACGATAAAACCCAACAGCTCAGCTCCAGCTTGGAGCCGCTCTGAGCGGCTAGAGCCAATGTGTATAAGCTGTGACACTATCAGTCACATGTGCCTGTAGATTGTAACATAAGTCACACTTTGTCACACTGGTGTGTTTTGTGTCACACCTTCCTTGAGCTGCTAAAACATCTGTTCAGCAATAGTTGCAAGTTTTTTTAATCATTTTCTGGTACCTATTACCGAACAGATGTGGCCGGAATTAAGAAACGAGGTGAGTAGACTCTTCTCTGCTATTGTTGGAGTCGGAAATCATTCAACCTTCTTATTTTGGAAAATAAACGGCTCAAGCTTTGGCTAAGCTGGAGCTAGCCGAGTCAAGCCAGAGCCAACAATGCATTTGGCTCTAACAGAGCCAAAACATGTGTAGCCGAGCTGAGCTGAGCGGAGCCGTCGCAACACTAGTGTAAGAATACCACATCCAGATGTCAAAACACCTGTTTGTGTAAGAATAACACCCTGAGATAAAGTACAGTAAATCTCCTAGAAATAAGCCCAAAGGCACTCTAGACAATGACAGAGGGAGGAAAAGCTGTATATTTTACCTGGGGTCATTTCATGGGACTGTGTAAACATGCTATGTTTACAGTGTGCCACTTCAGTCATGTGACCAGACATACTCACATACATATACGCAAACACTGTTTAGTCATACTTACTCTCTTTTCTCTTGGTTCTCCATCTTGTCTCAATCTTCGTAGTATATGCTCTCAACTGTCCTGCATTCTCACCTTTGACAATAGGACGCAATCCATCTTCTGTTCCTCTGTGTGATTAGTGTCATGCCTGATACAGCGTGTTTACACTGTTTTTGAAGATTTAATCGTGTGTGCCATAAGGCCACACTCGCATCGTTGTTGGAAAATAGCGAGTTTTCCTTAGTATCTGCTGTTTTCCTTCTTGCCTGATATCAGTGTATATCACCACAAATACACTATTCCATTTCAAATAATTCCACTTTTGCCCCGGTTCCTTTTTCTCTCTATCCTCTTCTCGCATTTACATTCCATGTCTGGCCTGTTTGGCATTTCATAACGTTGATTGCCCAACATGTATACCTAAATATACATGCATATATCTACCCCTGTGACTGCTGAGATTAAATCAATGCGCATATAGTGCACCAGATGCAGACATTCTTTTTAAAAAGTAAGTGTTAGTTAACTGCACGATATTTTGAAAAGTATAGGTTAGAGGCATAGCCACATTCAGCCACATTGTAAATCTGCCCCCCTGGATTCGAACCTGCCCAGCAACTAGCTAGTTAGGGTTAGGGATAGGTAGAGTTAATGTTAGTTAGGGTTAGGGTTAGGATTAGGAACCTCTTCCTATGCATATAAGCTCAATAAATGATGTTTTCTGTACAGCTTACATAATTGTTTAGTTATGTTTATAATCACATTTACAATGGCTAACACTGTGGTTTTAGCTTTAAAACACCTTCCAAACAGGGAATTCCCTATAAGGAAAAGGCTCCCAACCCAAAACAGGTGATAAATGCCATTTTTCCCTCTTCCACTATTAGGTGTGTAAGCCTCAACTGCCACTTTTCAAAATATCATGCAGTTAACTAACAGGTACTTTTCAAAAAGAATTACAGTATTAGCTGCCGGCATTTGGAGCCAGAGTCAATTTGACTCGAGCCAGAGTGAATCATGGCCAAGTCTTGACAACACTAACTTAGACTATCACCGTAACCCTCTTTGATTTGTAAACGTGGCTTTCCAAGCCGTGGTAGACCTACCCATATGTACTCTTCTTCAGAGGATGGTTCTCTGAGTCCTGCTGTTAGGAGCTGTGCACTTTCAAGCACAGATCCGGATCCTTTGGGAGTCCGCTCAGGCAGAAGCAGCGGCAAACGTAAATGTAGATTAATCTGTAGTGATAAAGGTACAGAAAGTTGCTGGAATAATACTGTCAAGGGGTTTTTAGAGTGAACCATAAACACTGTTATAGAGAGGCTAGAGAGTTGAGCTAATCATAAAGGACCTTTGTTCACAAAATAACGAGCTAAGGTACAGGCTGTAACTCTACTCTTTATATACTTGTCTGAGATAAGTGAGTCATTCAGAGTCAGTAGTAACTAAATTGTTTATGAGTGAGTAGAAAGGTGTAGATATTTGTATATATATAGAAAAGCTGTGAAAGGGCTGTGAAAAGGTAATTAAGACAAACATAGTATAGTGGGAATCTGTGGCAAAGCTGTGGCAAGGCTATGAAACATGTGAAAAAATAATAAATGGTACCTTGAAAATGTTCAGATCATAACACCTGCACACAGATCTCATAAAGTCTCGCTGGTGGCTGCAGTCATTGAAGATGAAGATGTGGATGACGACGATTACCAGGATGACCTGCCTGGTGTGCAAGATTGTAATGCTATCATGCCTCCTGCCGAGGATCATCCCTGTTTGGATGCTAGAAACACCATGAGTTCTTGTTCTCCATCTATGATCTGATTCCCTCCTCTCCAAGTACCACACATGTTTTTTCCCACTCTCCTGGATGGACCCCACATTGAAAATCCATTACGCTGTCAAATGTTAGTTGACAACAGCTCACTTCTTGTTTTAATCAGAGATGAATTGGTATCGGAATTAGGCCTCAAACATTACCGGCTTTTCAAACCTGAGGTCATCTCCGTTGCAACTTCTTCTCCATTGAATAATTTCACTGTCCTCACTGAATATGTCAAACTTTGCTTTGACCACTCTTCTTGTCTCTGGAGCTCCTGAACAGTTCATGCAATTATTGCTCTGTCCCTGTGTTCCCCTGTAATTTTAGATCTTCCCTGGCTCATACATAATTGTTTAGTGGCAGATTTCACCACTGCTACTCTTGTTTGTAAGGATTTGGACATAAATGTACTTAATCCTGTCTTGCCTTCTCCACATAGCCTCTCAGTACATCATTCTCCCAAGCAGAAACGTATAGACTTTTGTAAATTGTTGTTAACAGTTATTGAAGAATTGAAAGATTTTTATAAGCGCAATCCTCATCTACACTGTTCTGATTATGTTGTGCCTGTCAATGTTGCTACTGGTGTGGTTGAATGTATCATAAAAATTGAGGTCCTTTCTGATTCTGAGTGATGTTCGAGTGCACTGAAAGAAAAATATGCTGCTGTCTTTGAATCCATCCCTCATGTCGACTCATTACCAAGTGACATTACTTGTTCAATCAAACTCAAAAACTTGTTGAAAATGATCACTGCTCAGACTTACTCTTGTCCTAGGAAATATAAAGAAGCTTGGTCAGTTCTCATACAGAAACATATTGATGCAGGTTGCGTCTGTCCTTCATCCTCCTCCGTGACTTCTCCTTGTTTCAGAGTGGGACACGAGTTGCAAATACTTGCAGGTACCTGCAAGTACACTCGTAGGAAACTCATGGGAAACTTGCACTCGCAAGTAGCAAGTACTCTTAAATAAAATTTCCACAAGTGCAAGTATGAATTTTGGGATTAGAAACTTGCAAGTACTTGCAAAAACTTGCAAAAACTCATGAGTTTTTCACTACTTGCAAGTATTTTGCAAGTACAAGTACTTGTACTGCAAGTATTTGATGAGTGTGAGTATTGACTTCTTGAACTCAATACTTGCGGAAAACTTGCGCAAGTAACTCGCAAGTGCACTCGTGTCCCACTCTGCCTTGTTTCTTAATTCCTATAGTGGATCCTACAGCTCTTCCTTGCTGAGTCAACGACTACCACATTCTGAATGCTAATACTGTCCCCAATAGACATCCACTCCCTCAGATTGAGGATATTTTGATGGATTGTGCAAGAGGAAAAATTTGGGGAAAAATGGACATGACTGATTCCTTTTTCCAAACTAAAATGGATGAATCCTCCATTCCATTCACTGCGGTCAATACCCCACTCAGTTTGTATGAGTGGGTGGTCATGCCAATGGGTATCCGAAATGTAGTCTCGAGTATCCAGACTGACGATATACACTTGACACTCTTTGTGTGTGTATATGTAGTCTGGCGTCAAACAATAGACGTGGGCACTGCTGCAAATTCTGACATAATATAAGGATATTCCCATGGCCTGTTTCCTTACTTCTCTGTTGTTCCTGTATCTAAGACCCTTTTCTCACTTGTCTTGAGCTAATATCTTTCAGAAATGTTTACGGTTGGCTGAATACAAGACTAGGAACAAAAATCACACAAAAAATCACTATCTCTGATGTTCCGACCATCTTACCTACACCATTTACCCAACATAAGTACTTAGCACTTACTATCTCAGATTCAAGCTCCTACAAGCACTCGTATTGAATCTATATACAATTGCTAGTGAGTGCTGGAGGTTATTCATGGTAGATTTCAAAGTAACGGCACAAAAAAAGCTCAAAACCATCCCTGGGATCATGTGAACATCCTTATATTATGTCATCATTTTGCAGCAGTGCCTGCGTCAACTCAAAACCACAAGACTATCCAAAATGCCCTGGTGATTCACCAGAAACATATTTCTAAAGCTCTCAGAAAATACATTGGTGTGTTTTGCCATGTGTACCTAGATGACATTGTGATTTGGTCAGAAAATGCTGAGGAACATGAGAAACATGTTGATTTAATCTTTGCTGCGCTGAAGGAAAATAGTTTATATTGTACTCCTAAGAAATGTCAATTTTTTCAGTTGGAGATTGACTTCCTCGGTCACCGCACTGGGCTCAAATTTCTGTAATTCCTTGGAATTTCATTAGAATTACAGAAGAATTATGATTATAAATTCAGTATGTAATTCCAGTGGACTTACAGAAGAGATACAGAAAGTTTTTTCATTCAGAATTTCTTTGGTTTAGCAAATGGCTATACAGAGGACATACAATGTGACAGATTGTCACAGTATTTCCGTCTGGAATTTCAAAAAGAATTACAGTGGAGATATAGAAGGAGGAAAATTTTGTAAAGTCTTCAGTAAGTCATAAGAAATTACAGTGGAATTACAGTACACATTTCTCAGTAATTCCAGATGACTTACAGAATTATGTAATCAGAAGCTCCTACTGTAATTCCATTGTAAAATTAGCAGAATTTCAGAAATAGCTTGCATCCTATTCAGTAATTCCACTGTAACTCCAGTGGAAATACACTGAAAATACAGAATAACATTGTGACATTTTTGTCACAAATATTTACAGAATATACAGAAGAATTACAAGGGAATTACAATTAGAAAGTCATACTGTAATTACATTGTAAAATTGGCAGAATTTCAGAATTCAGTTGTATATAGCCTTGAGTAATTCTATGGTAACTCCATTGAATTTCCAATGGAGTTACAATGTGACATGATTTCACAACAGATCTAAAAAATATACGTGTAAGCATAATAAGATATATGTGAACAGAAATTGTGACATTATTACCAATTTACCATGATAAGATTGGTAGATACTACTGGAAGATCCAGAAATATGTCACATTCTGTTGTATATATTCAGTTTTCAATTTATTTATCAGAACTAGGCAACTAATGCGACAGTTCTATAGCAGCAGTAAGGCTCAACAGATGAGCAGCAGCAGTGGTGAGAGACGAGTCAAGCAACAGATGCGAGGATAAGATTCTCTACAGTACTGGGTACAACACAGAGAGTACTTATACTACTGAATCCAATATAATACGAGATAGGAAACATACTGTAATTATCTGTAGGGAGGCGACGGGCTGTGGCAGCGTGACCTCGCGAGGATTGCAACATGTACCCATAGAGCCGTGACAACCTTAAATTTTAGCGACCGAAGTAAGACTGAGCCGGAAAAAAAGGTTCCTGAGGACCATTGATTTTCTGTGACCCCGATGTCACGCTATCTAGGATAGCGACGGCCCCAAAATGAAGCGTGATGTCACGCCAAAATGGCGACGCGACGGGTCCATCGTGACGCGTGACGTCGCCTCCCTACAGATAATTACAGTACAGCAATGACGAGGCAGTGATATCAGTATGACTACATAGTGGTGTAGATAGCTGTGGCAACTGTGGCTACGTGTATACAGCACAGTGATAAATATAGAGCTGTAGCAGAACAGCACAAGTGAGTCGATATGGTAAGTGGAGACGGTGACGATTAATGCAAGAGTCCTGTGTAAGTAGTGATAGGTAAATATATCCAATATTATTTACAATGAAATACAAAATAATGTGACAGCTTGTCAGAATAAGTCCTTGACATATACAAAAATATGACCAGGTTGCAACCAAGAGACAACCAGGTTGTGACCAAGAGATGACCAGGGCGTGAGGAAGGGACGACCAGGGCACGAGGAAGAGACGACCAGGGCGCAACCAAGGGACGACCAAGACACTACCAGGGCGCGACCAAGACACCATCAGGTTGCAACCAAGACGTCACCAGGCCGCAACCAAGACACCATCAGGTTGTGACCAAGACACCACCAGGCCGCAACCAAGACACCACCAGGCCACAACCAAGGGAAGACCAGGTCGCGATCAAGGGACGACCAGACTGCGACCAAGACACAATCAAGACACGACCAAGACACGACTAGGTTGCGATCAAGACAGCACCAGGCCGCGACCAAGACATGACCAAGACATGACCAGGTCACGATTGAGATACGACCAAGACATGACCAGGTCGTGACCAAGGGACCGTGACCAAGACACAACCAGGTCGCTGATACGCCCTACAAAAACGCCCAAATACGGCTTATTTTGTAGTGTAATAGTGAAATTTGTGGTAGAAAATGGTGAATAAAGGACTAGAGTGAGCCCGAACTGCTAGTTAAAGTGCTAATAACTAGAAAACGCGTTCAAATAATAAAGGGAAATGTTCATGGATAGAGAAACAGCTTATTTTGAATATTATAACTGATGTATTTGAGTGCCGGTAGTGATATTCCATCCAAACCTATGTACTACCAGTCAAACGAGACTTGGTACTACCGTTACTACATTCTAGCACTATTGGTACAACTCAAGGGAACAGTTTCGAATGCGTCGAAGCCCCTATTCACGTCTGTACAATTTGGTTACCGAAACTATCGGTGATCTATAGTAAATGGAGTATAAACCTGACGCGATAATTAACGGATGCTTAGATTGTTGACTTCTCGACTATCTACCGGTTGGTTATTGACGCATTGATGTAGACTATTAGTATTGCAATGACCGGCAGCAGGCTGTTGTGTTTTTCTTATACTATAACTGAACGAAAGTGGTACAAACTATATATCGATAGAATCCTGGCAAGTTGACCTCTCGAACTATACTAGAGGGAGACTACTGTCAGTACTATCTCGAATAGAAGACCGGCAGACGAACTACAGGCTGAGAATAGTGTCAACGAAAGGTGTAGATAAACCCTATACCCAACGACCTACCGGTGCTGTACTCGTGGAGTACAAAGGTACTGCCGTCTCTCTAACCCTATACCCAAGTGAACGAGCTGAGTCATTGCGACGAAAGCATATGGCTATCGTACCTCTATAGATGCGACTATCGGTCTATAGATCCAGACGTCGATATACTATATTTTGGATACCCTAATGGAAGGACTTGACTTATATAGTAGCCCTTGAATATTTCTTTTGTTTTATATGAATATTTTAGATACATTTTGTTGGACATATAAACAAAATCTAGTACTGTACAGTTTTAGCCACAAGTAGTATAAATACTGTAGGCTTGAGGCCCTACCGGCCCCAAGCAAAGTACGTCGAGTACACCGGTAAAACGTAGGGGAAACTTGCTATGAAGCACTGGCAGCTATGAGTGCAAAAACACACACACAACCACACAACACAAACAACACAAACAACCCAAGGGCTAGTTATGTCGAGCAAGTTAAACCAACGTATGTTAGTTCGGGGGGTTCGGAGATAGGATCCTTTATCAAGTAACTTTAGAACACTTTGACAAAGTAGAGTATATCGAAATAAACTCTAATTCCTTCGAAACCGATTGACTCTTCGACTAATCACAATGTCTGATTTTAAATAAAATCCGACTCTCATCAAAACGTCTTCTCAAACACACAACACTTAACGTATCGAATGTGTTTTATTGGTTTGTCTAACTCTACAACGTCGGGATGTAGGATAAACGGAAAGTTGTAACACTATGCACACAGGGCACTAGCACTACGAGGTATGCGGAAATTATAGTCTCGGTAGACTCAGAGATCTCAACTGCAAAGTGCTGTCACTAAGCCGACCGCCAAGAAACTCTAGTTTTGAAAAGCCCAGCCACCAGCAACGCTCTGCTGATTCGGAAACTGTACTTTTCACCCTTACTAGTCAAGTCACAGTAGACAAGAACTAGGCAAAAGTATAAGAAAATGAAACTTTATTAAGTGCGAATCACAACACTGAGACTAGTACACAAGACGGAGATTAAATCTGACTTTGCAATACCGTGGACGTTTATACTGCTATCAACTGTAGACCACAGTGTCCCCGAGCGCTGTCACACTTAAATCGTGCTATCTGGCGAGTAATCTGAATTTCTGGTATATACATACAGGCCTTTTATACTACGAGGAGGGAGATAGTCACAAGAAAAATACAGAAACAGTAGACAGTAGAGAGATCGAGAGATATACATTTTTCTTTTACTTTATATGGTAATTTGGGAGGCAAAACAAAAAGAAAACTAAAGTCCGATTTAAACATATGTGCGTTCAAGTCCATATTCGTATGTAAAATATTAGGTTAAGTTGAATCAACCTTTTGGATCGGATTTTGCTACGTGTCGGTGTTGAACCGGCCCTGGCTATCCGCTACTATCGTATGACTCCACCCATGATAAAGCACCATTTTTCCGTGCATCCGGTGACTCCATCGGATCACTTCAAAATCAGTCCTTATGATTGGCTAGTTGATGCCTCCACGCATCCGTTTTCTACGTGTCCACTACGTGTCTATCTTTTCCTCCTACGTGTCCAGTGTTTATCAGCCACGGAAGCAAAATTATTGCTCCTATTCCAGTCGGATTTTGCTATATCCGCTGTCAGCACTTCCCGTGAATGCCTTTAGTTACCAATTAGACCTAGACGTCGGTCCGGTCAGATGGCAATAGCTATCCGTCAATCCGTTATGTCCGATTTAAGCCTATAAGCTCTTTCCCGCTAAGTCCGATATTGGACCTTGTAGCCAACAAGCCCGACGTTCAAGTTTTCCTTCTTCCCTTGGATATAACTAGAGTTATCCCATAGCTAGTAAGATCTGACTGTATCTTAATAGACTTTGTGCAACATATTATTGAACAGATGCATACCCGTCAACATAGGACACAGTAGCTTGATAGACTTGTTAATCCTACCGCAGCCACAATTCCCTGGTTGATTAAGTACGACTTGGGTAAGGTCAGATTTTATCTGTGCACCTCTATAGGACTTTCATTACTTAGTAATTATACTAAGCTCCAGTACATATAGCTCTAGTTTTTGGTTAACAGCTTGGGAACAGCTATAACCCTCAGTTTCCCTCAGTATCCAGGCTCAAAACTATGTTATTAACATAATTAATATCGGATTTCGAGCCTAGAACCGTAAAAATGGCTCGTCATCTCCCCCAAACTAAAATACTGACCGCCCTCGGTCAGAGAGGCAGTAGTTCAGCCTAAGTTCGACCTTAAAACTACAAGATTCAACGCCACTATAGCTTGAATCTGCTTTCAACGGCATTCAATCAAAGCCGGATATTCGGCAACCATTGAATCTCCATCGACTTTCACAGTCCGTCACAACCTAAAGTTCGGCACTACATTCTGAGATGCCGTGACTCTTCACATAAGATCCGATTTTCCAGAAAAGTGATTCTGAACCTAATCGACACGTTCAGTCTGCATATTATGAACGTGAGCAAGTTTCCATAAAACGATCGCCGCCGTATTACGGGATTTGCTCCGCCATTCAGTAGACCCTGCTGGCAAAATGATGGGATTTCGACGCAGTATACAAGGCGTGAAAATTCTAAGTCCCAATTTCCCTTTCTTCCTTTCTCACTATCATGGCCCCCTCCGTTGACAGACCCACATACGACATCGTTACCTTCCTCCACCGACGCTTTCGACATTTCTTTACCCCAGGCGGCAGTCAACCCGTCGTTATTCCCAGAGATGAATTCCCTGCCTTTGTCGATGAGGTTTCCCTCTCGATTCAGTTTCTACACAGCGCCGTAACCACCAAAACACTTCCAGCCGTTGCCATACGCGTTTATCACGAATGCGTCCGGACGCTGCTTTTATCTTTCTCTACTAATCAAGTCCCTGTTCCTGCCTGGTGCCCCGGATGGCTCGATCTAGACAAGACTTCGCATGTTCGAGTACGTATACTGATCTGCTCATCAAAATCCGATACTAACTAGCTCTTTTCCGACTTTCCAGACCTCGTGGGACCCCTCAACAGATTTACCAAGGGCGTCGGATACTCCTGTGGCTGCGCCACCGGTGAGTGCCACATCGATTTTGTCACTACTTTATCTTATTCTGAGGTCGGTTTATAGGCTACCCAGCAACAGGAACCGCCTTCGACTCAACCTCCTCCATATTCCGCAACGCAAAATCCGACTCCACCAAGTAATCAGCCTTTGGTGGCATCACCCTCTGGCTTTGGTCTGCCTCAAGCGACCAGAGTTTTAAGATCTAGTACCTCGACTCCCAAAGTACGTGATTTTCTTGTTCACTTTGTCCGATCTTTATCTGATCTGATTTCGATTCTTAGAATCAGCCTTTTGGTCAACCTTCGACCTTACTCAGAAACATCGCTGGGACGCCGATTAACACGGTGAACCCATCGACGCCTTCCGTGAGTACCTTTTACTTTGATTCTCTTAGCAGATAATCGATTCTAATGAGTGTTTTAGTCCTCAAGAACCGCTCGTCCCGCCCAAAACTTCTCTGCACCGCCCATCTCGACACTTTCCGCAGGGACCTCTCCGACTTCCAGTATGAGACAGGGGTCATCTCCCTTTTTGGCTCCTAAACGGACGACTTCGACCTCTACTTCTCAAAATCCGATCAGTGGCCTTTCTTCTCGTATGGTGACTCCACCACCTCCTGTCACAGACCAGGATGATGAACTGGTCAGTTCGTCGCCTGAGCGTCCATTGGCAGACCTGGTCGGTAAACCAGCCGCAAAACGTCCAGTACCGAACCCGATTCGTCCGGGAACTTTTGCTCCCTTTGGGAAACAACGCAAACCCCCGGTGAAACCACCCGTAGCCCGTCCCCCAAGGTCTCCGACACCTGAACCCGCGCCTCAAACCACTCCGGAGCCTTCAACTTCAAAGGTTCAAGGCAAGAAGAGGGCTCGCTCTGAGTCCGATTTTGAGGACAAACCTGATTCCAATGATCCCTTGTTGGAACCTCAGACGGTAAGTTCCTCTTTTCCTCTTACTACTTAACTGACTAACTCTGGGACTAAAACAGACCCAGATCCTTCATTTGCCACCTCGGGAGCATTCATCTCCTGAGACTCGGCAACGCCGCCAAGACCAACCGTAAGTATCAGTTTTAATACTTGTTCTCGTTGATTTTGACCCCATTCCTTGCTCTTTAGCTTCACCGAAACCGCCGGTTCCTCAAGGACCGATATTAGACTCATCAAAAAACCCAAACTCGTCGAAGAAACCTCCGAGGACAACGCCGACGTCGAAGGTTCTCATGATGAGACCTCTGAGCACGAGCCTGAGCCCGAGACATCCAAAGGCAAGAAGGCCAAGATGACCAAGAAGAAACCTGGCAAGAAACGGAGCACAGCCAAGCCTACCACTCCCGCTGTTCGCCGTCAACAACAAGAGCGCTATCGCAACGCCGCATTTCCCGGTCTTGCTTGGTCTGCTGATCTGAAGCTTCCGGTAATCGACAACGCCGAGGCCTTCAAGAATTTCGAGACCTCCCTTGTCCAAGTAAGTCTACTTCTCAATATCCGACTTTTGCTCTATTAATCGGACTTTGTTCTTAGATTACTCCAGTTCCTCAGTCCCGTACCAGCGAGTCCAGGACCTTCCGAGCGTCGAAAATCGACATCCCTGATGGCTTTATCTTGTCCTCCGAGCTGCCTGGGTTCATCTCGATCGATGTTTTGAAACAGATGAACTTCAGTGCCCACACCAATCGTCTGGCCTGTTGCACCTGCATCAGTCAGACTATGACTAAGGAATGTGAGGGACGAGGACCTGGAGAGAAGTGTGTCAACTGTCGCACAGGCTCCTGCTCGACTCATGGCGGATTCATCCGTCAGGAACTCGCATCGATGGCCTCTAGCCGTCACGTTCTTGAGTCATCCCCTCGTAAGTCTTTCTTTTCTTTCCTCTTCTTAATATCTGACTCTAACTTTTCTCTCTTTTAAAATCAGTCATCGCATCTCAGCTCAATCGGTTATTGTCCATGCAGCAGAACATGGAAACTGAGGCCCAAGCCATGATGCAGCGGATCAACCATTTCGATCGAGAAGTGGTTGTCTTGCAAGGCATGATGAGGGATGTTCCTCGAGTGCTGTGGCAGATTGAGCAGGCAAACCCCGACTTCGAATGGACCGACGAGTTCCTCTTGAAACTCGCTGAGATCGCTGGCTGGACCATTGCTCCGACCGTCGAGGAGGCTATGGAATATGCCCGACATCCTACTACTGGTATGATGCGGAGATTTCATCCCCTCTACCCCGATACTTCGAGTAAGTTTATCTGATTTAGACTTCCCTGTCCGATTTTACTGACTTCTACTGATTGCTTCTTTCCTCTAGACGCCGGTTGCTCTCGCTCAGCTGAGGAGGTAGCCTACGAAGCTGGAGGAATGCAGTTGCGGTACCCTGATGAGGGTGCTGATTCCGCGTCTCAGGCTCCGGGCTCTCCTAGCAGTCGCTGATGGGTCAGGTCGGGTTTTCTTGGACTTTTGCGTACATTTTATTTTGTCTTTGTACTTTGTCGTCCCCCCCCCCCACATATACTTGCAGAACCGCCGCGTCTGTACACCTGTAGACTATTGTGATACATAGCTACTTGTTGTACTGTTTATGTACTTCTATTTTGTATCACCAATGCCATCCCCGTGTCCAAAGTGACACTTGTTGTTTTCTGGTAGCCTGATGAGTGAAATTTCATGAATTAAATAAGTAAACCAATACTTAACGACTTTAAAGAATTTTCGACCGTTTGACTTAGTCAAAATTTCTCTTCCGTCCGTTTTTAGTATAAGTTTCTCAAGATTCAATCCATGAGAATCCGATTCAACTCCATCAGCTATTGACGCTTTTGGCTGCTTCAGCCACAGTTGACTAGTAATTGCGCAAAACCCGTCCTCCTTCTGAGTCCGTTTTTACATGAATACTTTTACTAGGTAAGTTGTTCTTATGACTTCTCTCATCCCATCGACTGATGACACCGGTCCGCTCCAATTTGACAAATTTTGCTTCCGTTATTCCTTTATCCCTCCCCTTTTGCGGCATTCCCATAGTCTGGTTCATTAGCCATAAGGTTGGATTTTGAAATCTACTGATAACAAAAATCGAAAAAATTTATTGTGCCGGTTCCTTGAATTTTTCCTAAGTTTTTCGTCACGCCATACTACACTATCTCCCCCAAACTAAAAATCACAACTGCCCTCAGTTGTTCGCTTAGGTTCGTAGCTCCACGTCGGCATGTAGATAACGAAAAACCGCCGAAACCGTCGACCAGAGACAAAATCCGATTTAGCCAGACCTAGCCCGTGAGCTATAAAATCCGATCTAAAATCCAAGAAGTCCCCATAGTTGTACACACAATCATTCGCCAAACTGAATCCCCTAACCATTCTCGTTATTTCTCTTGCTGCGGCACTTCCCATAATCTATGTCGGACAACTCGCCGTCGAAACATGCTTCATTTCTCAAGGAGCTGTCAGAGGACACGCAGGACCTCTCTCATCTTCTGACGAAGAAGAAGAGCCCCAAGATCATCGAGGCCCAGGCAAAAATTATCCTCGACAAATTGGTCAGTCCGATTTTAACTTTTTGGTCTGCTATCCGAACGCTAACCCAATCGCTCGCGTTTTTAGGTCTCCATGACCCCGACCGATATTACAGCATCCTCGAATTCAACAAGTGCGTTCTCTGCAATCGACGAGGCCATCACTACTGTCAATGCGGCGACCGGCGTATCTGGGGTAGGCCACTTCAACCACCTCAAGAAGGCTCGAGATATCGTCCAAATAATTCGACGAGACCACCTCAAGTCTCGGAAGAAGGTCAGTCTTTTTCTCGCATGACTCCCTTCGTTATTCCCTAAAATCCGATTTAAAATCTTTCAGACTACTAAATCGAAGCAGGTTATCGAAGATGATGAAGACGCGTCCGGAGAAGAAGATGTTGAGGTGGTAGAGAAGGAAGCAGCGACCAAGGTGAGTTTCTCGTACTCTCTCGAACTCGCAACAAATCCTTTACTTATTCACATACAACATCATTAGGACAACAAGTCCGTTACTCGCTCCGCCGCCGTGAAGTTCAAAAAGACCGTAAGTTGGATAGACCGATTTTAGACTATATCCGATTTTAAACTTATGTCTCTTTTTATTCCACAGAAGACCAACGATAAGGACAAATCTACTCCAGAACCTACTGCCGTTGTCGAACAAGATGTGCAAATGGCCGACGATACTAAAGGCAAAAACACCCCAGCTCGCGCTGCCACTGTAAGCATCCCCTATTCTGACGTTCCTGGCATGGATACATCTTCAAAATCATATCTCGATGCTGAGTACTATCTCGCACAG
>ML179659.1:0-64659 GCA_004369135.1 Dendrothele bispora CBS 962.96
GAATGGAATGAATATGAGAGGTGGCTCCGGAGTCGATGTAGACGGGAGGTAAACGTGACGAGGACGTAGTCGTACGGAACGCTTCTTCAGGTACCTCAGATGAGTCGGTCGAAGAGGACGAAAAATGCGAATAAGCGAGAGAAGAGGTCTCAGAGACCGATAGCATTTTCTCTAGTACAACATGGGTAGACTCTTCATTACCGTCCGAAGTAGCATGGGCCTTCTCTTTGCCCTTCCTCTTCTTCCCTTTCCCCTTCTCCTTCCTATTGGGATCATACTTCCCCCCACCAGGTTGGCGACAATAGTTGCGATCGTGACCGTAGGAGTGACAAATAGTGCAAAAATACTTTCCCTTCGATCAAGCATCCTTCTCCAAGACAGCGAGCGCGTTATCGACCTGACCAGAGCCGCTAGAGGAGTCGGAGCTACGGTGAGCAAGAAGGGCCTCCTTGATCGCATTAACCACGTTGGCGACCTTTGTCTCCGTCTTAATGTTCTGCTTCTCCACAAACGTATACCAAGACTTGTTGTCGGCGGGATCAGCGTAGAGAGTGATGAGGAGTAGAATGGAAGCCACGTTCTGGGGAATGACCCAAGATGTGCCCTCGAGAAATTGGAGAGCATTAAGGAAGTCCTCGCAGTGCTTATGCACGTCGTCATCAGCCTTCATCGGTTTAAGCAGCGCCCTAGCCCAGTACATGAGGGTACCACTCCCAGTGGTCGAGTAGGTGGCCTGGAGGTGAGCATAGATCTCTCGGCACGAGCTCAACTTCAAAATCTGTGGTATGAGTGAAGGTTTAAGACACTTCATCAACCAAGACCGGAGCGACGCATCCTTGAGATCCCACTCATCCTGAGCAGCACCTGGAGATTCAGGGCGGACAGAAGTACCATCCAGATGACCTAAAACCTTACAGACCTTTGCTCCGTTAATGATCTGTGCCTCCCAAGCGACCCAGTTAGAGTCGTCAACCAAACGATCACTATCACCGTTAGGGAAGTAGGACAGAGGTTGGTGAGGGGCAGACCAAGGAGAAGGAGTACGAGGAAGAGGGACAGAGGCAGCAGCAGTTTCAGACATGATGATGATGAGACAGCAGGAATAGGCAGAGGAGGATTAAACAGAGTTGATAGGGATGAAAATGGGAGTAGAGGTGAATAGAGTGTGTAGGGGACTCCAAGAGGATAACAGAGGATCCAAGAACCAGTAGAGACCACAAGAGAGCTAGTAGGCAAGGCCAGGGCCCATAACCTAATGACAATAATATAATGCTCAGTTGGGTGGTAACACAACTATATTGAGGGAATGAGAATATACCTAATGACAATAATATAATGCTAGGAGTCATAGGTATAGTGAGCAATAGATATAAGTAAAAGAATGGAAACATACCTCAGTTGGGTGGTAACACAACTGAGGAAAGGAAGAAAGAAATGTCCGACGAAAGCCAACATGATTACATAACGCGTCACGTGACTATCGACGTGTACAGCTACAGCTACGGATAATTTACGCAACATTCCCCATCAAATCCATGTCCACTATCCAATCTCCTTCCTCCCTCATCCACATTTACCACTCTCGTTACTCCTCTCGTCGCTGCTCTTCCTCCTAAAAACCCTAATCCTAACCTCGTACCTCCTCCTGATCCTGCACCTGATCCTGCACCTCTCCCTAACGCATCCAACTCGGCTGAAAGAGGTACGTTCGCCAGATCAAGAGCGACCGGTGGATACCTTCTCATCGTCGTCCTCAAAGCCCCAACACCAACACCAACATATGTGCTTGGCGGTACACGTAAATCATAACGACCTCGTATGACATTCACATGTTCAGTGACTCTGGATGAGGATGAGGAAGAAGTAGAAGTCGATTGAGAGGATTGACGGGAATGACAAAAGAGTCGATTGTTGCGGTGACTGTGATGGTGATGACAGCATGCATGACCACGATGGGGATGACGGCGAGAGCGCCGACGGAAACAGGAGAAGAATTCGGAGAGCGGACGTTGTTGGATGTGGAGTTGGTTTAAGCTTTTTTGGTGGTTTTGGTATATGGAGGGTGAGGAGAGGGAGGGAAGAAAGGGAGGGAAGGAAGGAGGTGAGTAAATTATAGTTTTTATATTTGAAAGGGAAAGAAAAGCAAAGTTAAAGTCGAAATCAAATTCCCGAAGAAAAGGAAATGGAAAAGAAAAAAGGAGAAGGAGGGAAGGAAGGAAGGAAGGAGGTGACGAAATTTATAAGTTTTTACATTTTTTTGAGAGGGAAAGTCAAAGTCGAAATCAAATTCCCGAAGAAAAAGAAATGGAAAGGAAAGAAATGGAAAAAGATAAGATTCCGGGGTAACTCTGACTCACCGACGTACGATCAAACCGAAAACGAGGATGATAGCTAACGAGAGGAATATCCACTCTAACACCCTCTAAAATCGTCAATCACCGATCCCATCAAAGCCAAGTCAAAATCCAAGTTTTGGCACAGAGACGAAGGCGAGGCGATCATGTGTGTCGTAATAATGCGCAGTTGAGCAGATGAATCGATGGACGGATCGATGGGGTATCGAATGTACATTGTTGTTAGCACGATGAGACTCAAAATCGAGCGAAAAGCATTGTTATGAGACCATGAAACCAAAGAGGACGACACAGAAACGAACGCAAGGCGATCATGCGTGTCGTAATAATGCGTAGTCGAACAGATGAATCGATGAACGGATCGATGGGTTATAGAATATACGTAGTTGTTAGCATGATGAGAAACAAAAACCAAAGAAATCGAGTGGTATGGAACCCTGAAACCAAAAGAGAAAAAAGAAAAAAGAAAAAAGAAAAAAGAGGAAGCAAAGCGGACATATATGTACCTTGGGAAGCTCTGAGCTGTCCTTACTCGGTTGGACTCGTTGACTTGGGTCTGGGAAGAATGCGCTGGTATTTACAGTAGATGTCGATTTGGGAGAAGAAGAGGATGGGGAACCGGTGATTGTCGGGGGAATGGATCCAGATGAGGGAGAAGAAGAGGTCGGAGAAGAGGAAGTTGAAGGGGAAAGGGAACTCGTGTTTGTAGACGTCGTCGATGACGAGGACGACGTCGCGGTTGGTTGTTGCTGACGTGGAACGATCGTAACTCGAGGCATCCTTCGGCTCCGGTTGTTTTTTCGTCAAATTGTCGTGAAAATTTCACTCGTCTACGCGAATTCAATCAGATACTCGACGAAAAGAAGGATTAGAATTACATCAACCTTATATTCCTCCTAGTCCTAGTCAGACCTCCCCGTCAATCGGACAATGGTGGAAGTCAAGAGGAAAGAAAATAGGGATGTGTTTCCCGCTCGTTCCCGCTCGGCAAAGTCCGGCTCTGTAAATTAACTCCCAAAGTGGTCTCATGTCGAAGTTCAAGTTGTGGAGTCCTCACAAAAGACATCCTGCGCTCTTTCGTTATAAGTATTAAGTACAGGTAAGTAACTTATATTGATACACTGCGCATTTGATCGCTTCTTCACTTAGACTTCCAGATCTGGGCCTTCCCTGGTAAATTAACTGTTGGTGAAAGAACCCCGCAAGTCTCTGATTTAACACCCGTACAAAACAATGTCAGTCGTTTATATCCATGAACCAAGACTATGAAAAAAACCAGCTTAACGCGAAGATATCAAGTATATAACCATCTCACTGGCTCAGTGTGACCGGATTGTTTCAGCTGAGTTCCGTTAGTTTTTCCTTCCCTTCTGGCAGACTTCTGATTGACTTCTGATTTCGATTTCACCCCGGATCAAGTTGTTACGTGGATATTAGGATTTGATTTGTGGGTTTTTTTGGAATAGAGAGAGGGATGAGGAAGGAAAAGGCAAGAGGTGATGTTCAAATTTCTACTAAGTATGATGAGATATGAACGCACAAGAAAAAATGCAAGTCAACAGTCTGAACGATTCGGTTGTCTATTTACTGCTAGCATGTGTAGTTAGCCTTGGTTGATGAGATCGCGGTACTAGAGGGAGGTCAGGAAAGGCTAGAGAGAGAGGAAACAGCCAGAATGGAGTCACGGACATGGCAGGATATCGATGAGGCGGGTCCAGGGTAGACGATCCAGAAGTAAAGATGGAAGCAAAACGAGTGTGAGTAGATGGGAGGAGTATCGAGTTAGTTCAAGTTGAAGTAATACCAGCACTAATCTAGTGAAAACCTCCGGACGCAAGCTCGATTCCCTCAGAAATCCAGAATGTGCCCGTTGCGTGAATTGTAAACACTAATTGAAGATGTTTGCAACTGTCTAACAAACTCGACGGCCGGGAGAAGAGAATGTCACAGATGGTGAGAGATTTGGAGGACCCGAAGAAAATGTATTTAATTGAAAGTCGTACCTTGGGCATTGGGCACCGGTCATATCCGTCTCCAGATAGATAGATAGATAATCATCAGCATTGTCATATTCATAAATGATCTCCAACGTCTCGTTCCTGCTAAATTGCAGGTCTCTACCCACTTTACGCTAAAAAGCAATCCAAAATGGCACCTCGCATAAGGAAATATCCGTTATACTTACTCTGCTGGGATGGGAATCAGTCAATCCACGGATCTCCAAGTATTAGGATGACCCTGTAACCGATAGGAACATGGAAATTTTATACAGAAACTTTACAGTCATCTGAGTAACTTTAGCTTCTCGTAAACTCGGCCTCGTAATTAGTCTGTTCCTCGTGCGCAGAACATGAATATAGACAAGTTGGGCACTAGGTTCTCTTTAATGACTTTCTTTCATGACTTTCTACGGGATATAGTAGCAGGAAATGAGGTATCTGCATTCGGAACACCATGAACCGATACTTAAATGCATTGACATTTTGCCGCAGAGCGAGACATCTATGCACTATCAACATAGCCTCACTAAAAAAACAACGGCGATGATAATGGGTAGCGTTAGTCTGGATCATCGAGGCTAAAGATCGATGTAATGCCGTGAGCAGATAAACACCCAACAGCTTATGCTGTCATTGACAATGTGAGTGTTAGCAAGATATTCGATATTTGACGTACAGAGTACAAGTAGATCAGAAGATAAACTTTAAATCACCAAAGAATTTAGGGAAAATGGTCCTACCACTCCATTGACCCCCCAATCACCCTCTTCTTGAAATTTCCCTCCAATCTCGACACTAGTTCCAGCCACCTCCACCCTTCTTTCCTCCTTGCTTCATATTCGGAGATCTTTTCTTCAACTGATAAAGTCAAATCAATATCATCCAGGCCTTTGAGCAAACGATCGCGGTTGTTAGGGATGACCTTATCTTGCCCGAGGCACCGATCCACCTCCATCTCGCCTCCATTCTCTGCATAAGTAGCCAGTTCTTCGCAAGTGGATTGAGGGAGGACAACAAGTAGAGCGCCATTTTGAAGAGAGTTGTTGAAAAAAGATACCTCCAAAGCTAGGAGTAATTACGCATGTAATCCCAGAGTCTTTTCTATAGATGCGGGGAAAAAGATACATCAGTTCGCGAGCTCAGAACACACAAATTAATTTTTTCAATCTAACTCACAAGGCCCAAACCGCATGCTCCCTACTACTTCCACAACCAAAGTTTCTTCCATCACAAATCATAATCTTTGCACTCCTAAATTGTTCTCTGTTCGACACAAAGTCCAGCCCTTCTTCCTTGTTTGTATCGGAGTTCGTTTTGAACTGGAACCGATTGAAAAGCGCACGTGCAAATCCGGACTTGCTCAAGCCTTTGAGGGGTGCAGGGACTAGCATGTCCGTATCGACATTTTCCATTCGGATGGGAACTGCCACACCATGAACAGATGTGAACTGACAGGACTCGCATTAAGGTTCTGAAGATATGTATAAGGATACCTTTCTCAGTTATCTTTACATTCATACTAAGCTTTTACACCAAAATGTTGTTGTCTAATTAGTAATTACACACCTAATTTCAAAAATATATGCATATCACCAGATATTCATAAAATATGGAATATTATTGAACCAATGTCCCACTGAGATTATAAGCTTTTGAGGTCTTGGACTGCCCTAATTGATTCCTTATTTCTGTCCTATGGGTTATTCCCAAGAGTAAATTTGTGTTCAGTTTTGCACTGAAATAATGAGTAATTGGAATCAGATCACTCCAGAAAATGGAGCACCTAACATTAAGGTCCTGAACATATGTCTAAGAATACCTTTCCCAATTGTCTTCACATTCATACCCAAGTTTTTACACCAAAATGCTGCTGTCCAATTACACACCTACTTTCAAAAAATATATACATATCACCAGATATTCATAAAATCCATGGAATATTGTTGAACTAGGCTAATGTCCCAAGGAATACTATATTATAAGTTTTTGAGGCCTTGGACTGCCCTAATCGATTCCTTATCTCTGACTTATGGGTTATTCCTAAGAGTAAATTTGTGTTTGGTTTTGCACTGAAATAATGAACAATTAGAATATGATCACTCTAGAAGGTGAGGCACCTAACATTAAGGTCCTGAAGATATGTCTAAGGATATCTTTCTCAGTTTTTTGCACATCCACATCCAAGCTTTTACATCAAAATGCTGTTGTCCAATTACCATATACCTACTTTCAAAAAATATATGCATATCTGATGATATGCATAAAATCTAAGCAATATTCTTAAACCAATGCCTTGAAAATACTATATTATAAGACAATGGTGCACCTCATCATTGAAGCAACATTCTGTATCCATAGAAAATTCAACTCAATGTATAGAAGGTTTTATGTAGGAAGATACATGGGATCATAAATTTCAGTCTCAGCTCCCTTTTATAAAGACTGTTTGAGATTATGAGCCTTTACATTTCTTGTTACAAGTCAGCATTAATGACCATTACCACCTGCATTTGATGTAAAACACAGTATCGGTAGGAGGTCGAAAACAGAAACCATGATGAGGCGGACCCTGACTCAAATCATAGTTTAAGTTCAGCCTCAGGAGTAAAACCAAAACATGTGCCACAATGTCTATTACGATTCAGACCGCAGTGATCTGAGCTTGAGGTGGTAACTACACTGAAATCTACTCCAAGGCACTATACAACAGTGAAGTAATGGATCTCATCATGATCTTAGTACAATCAAAGGATGAATTGCCTTGATTTCTGAGGTTCGAGCTCCTCCATCCCAATATTTCAAAAATAAAATCAATAAGTATAGGGAAGATGCCAGATTGATTACTTATTACTAGGTACGGACTTGATGCAACAGGTTAAAAGAAACTTCTGCCAAATTCCTATTCTCGCTAGAGTTTTATTTAACCTTTCCCCAACTACATATTTATTGAACAGATCAGGTAATTTTCGAGTTTTGATCTCATTGTTCATGCATATTAATCACTGTCTTAAGAGGAGAATCTATTCACTAGATGTGACTTAGGTCCGGAATTAGTTTGTAGTAACTGCAACTTGTAAGGCATTCAGGAAAGACGTTTCCCTTTCTATACTAAAGAACAAGGTCATCGCTTCGTGTGGCTGGCCTAATGCATGACCGGTGACGAGTCTTGTGCTGGACCGGATGCTTAAAGGGGATAGCAGATCTAGTGCGGCACAGTTGCCTACGAGCCAGGAAAAGAACGAGTCCCTAAAGGGCCTCGTAATGAGGACTCGTATTCATATTGTGTAACTGACACAAATGGGCTCTATTCATTTTCCGTGCAAAGTTTTTACTCAGGTCAATAATTCAACAGCATTGATCTCTGCCCTCAAAATCAATCACCAGTAATTGAACTAGTATATTTTTACCAATTGATTACGTTGCTATTAAACTGGGAGATACAAGAGGCCCCGATTGAGGGTATACTGAGATTTGAGTCCTGATCAACTATTCTTTCTAGACAAGTATCTCGAAAACCTACCGAGCTCGAGCTATTTGAGGAAGAGATATTATCAGACAATACAGTTGGAGAATAGAGGGTATATCTAATAAAATAGCAGCACAAGTAGACCCCCCAACACAGTAATCCTGGCGGTATACTTGTCGTGAGTCGAATTCGTGAAGAGAGATGGTTAAATTTGCTACTTACAAGTATGAGACTTGAGCGTCAATAAACAGTGCTCTATGAAGGTGAGGTCAATTTTTACCTAGGACGTAAGTCCAAATCTCAATACACATATTATGAACACATCTTGAGGCTGGGTAAAGAAAGCAACAGAAAAAAAAAACGCAATTCAAGAGGGGAAAAGCACACAAAAGTAATGCTGCATGTATAAAACCGGAAAAGCCCAAGTAGAAAAATAAACCGAAAAGCAAAGAACAACATGTACTCACAGGATTTGAGACTCGGAGTAGTCACACGTATAAGTCGTATCGTTTATTATCATTTACCTTGCATTGTTCAATTGAACATTGTAAATTGATATTGACCACCGCACAGTCGTGAAAGGGGCCAGTGTTGGTGGTAGTGGTGGTAGTAAAAATTTCGAGACGCTGTCACTTCCTTCACCTGTCTGAGTCGTCACCGTGTGCAACATCCACCTCCATTATGACCCCTCTATTTCCTGTCCTCCTGTCCTCTCTCCCTCCTTCCTTGCATCAGTACTTTGTATCCTGTCCTTCTGCATCAGTCCTATGTTCTCCTGCACCTTCAGTCACATATCAGTCTTATCGTTCATGGGTCATCCCATCCATCGTTCATCGTTCAATCGGGTATTGGGTATCAATATTGATCATCACACAATCACGGAAGGGGGTGTTAGTAGTAGTGGGGTAGCAGTAAAAGTCTCGAGACGCTATCATTTCCTTCATAACGAGAGGAAGTCATGAACGGGTTCAAATGCAAAAATAAAAGACTTCCATGCTTCTCACAAACACAACAACAAATGAAGGACGGGGTCATGACAAGGAAAATGTTAATAAAGCACATGGGGACTTCCAGGTAAGGAATCCCGGTCCCGTTAAGAAAGGGACTGGTTTTTCTTCAGCGGCAGCGGTGGATAGTGGTAGTGGTAGGTAGAGATAAGACGACTTCAAGTGACGTGTGGCTAGGATCATTCCTTCCGACCATGTAGGCGAGCTGTTAGGGACCCCAGAAGAGGAGGAAAGGTGACAAAGAGTAAAGAGTAGATGATACTGGCCTGTGTTGGAATTTGAGGTGGTGGATTTCTCTTCTCCGTCGATGATGAGGTCTACGTCAGAGTCGTTGGAGAGAAAGGGCGACTTGGATGGAAATTGAGACGAAGAAGGGAAGCAGGGAGTAAGAGGACATTGGTGTCTGGCTCTCTTTGCTTTGTTCTTGAGCATGTAACCGCGCCGTTCGGGGTACCACCCATTAGCTGGAAGGGAAGGAAAGTTTGGACTCGGAATACGTAGCTGCGTGGACATTGAAGTCAACTACAAAACCCTGGCATTAGAGGTCTTGCGCAGAGCCAACCAATGCCACGTGCGGCTTATTAAGTGTGCGCGCGTCGGTTGGCAGTGGTTGGTTGCGCTAGCCAACCACTCTCCGTTTTATATGAAGAGCAGCAGGAGAAAAACAAGGGCTCGTGAGTATAACGAGGACACCTCAAATATCCCGGCCCGCCACTTCAGTTGCCTCAATATCGACTTGGGACAGTATATTTCCTTACAATCTTTAGCTTCCGGCGTTTTCAGGCGTTTTCTTCCTTACCTGGGTCACGTGACTGATCCCACGCTCCTCGGTGCCTCCTGGAACTGCTACCAGTCTCTTCGTGTATTTATTCATCATCTACATTTTCTAGTAGCTCTAAAAGAAATTTTCTGAACAATATAAGCTGTTTGAGAGTGATAGACTTCACGGAGTCACAAAAAAAGGGGTATCTGTGTATGGTTGGCTAGCGCAACCAACCACTGCCAACCGACGCGCGGCGCGCGCACACTTAATAAGCCGCACGTGGCATTGGTTGGCTCTGCGCAAGACCTCTATTGTCAGTTTTCGAAAGAAAGTTTTGGAATCGTGAGCCAAATGAACAGTGTGAGAGCGGCCGTATTTGCAACGTCCAGAACGGCAGAATTACGATCCCAAAGGCCAACAAACAAAGCTTCATTTTAACGTTTTCAATCTTTATTACATTTTTGACTCGCCGAGGAACCATTCGAAGGGACGGAAAAACGGCAGAAAAAACACACACCTGACAATGAATGTTAAATGCCAATCCGAACCCGGCGAAAACTATGAAAGCCTTGTTTATGCCCATATTGACATACGGTGAGACCTTGAAGCGAGAGCTGTAGAAGGAGAGGTGGAACAGCTGAAGGGCTGGGCGTCCCAGAATGAGGGCCTGTTAGACGAAACGAAGCGAGGTCAGTGAAAAGAGAACTCAGGCAATCGAGAGCTCGGGACAGGCAAAGTATAGTGTAAAAGAAGTTATGTTGAGGTATGGTACAGAAGATTATATACTGAACGAGGCATATGTGTCGTTGTAGTTATAAAAATGCGATTCGAGAAGGAAGGAAAAAAAGAAAGAAAGGAGGGACTCAGTGCCGAACATACTCGTAATCAATTAGATACTTACTAATAATCATCAGTGTTCCTTCAACCAGTCCAGAAAAGATGCAGGTACTTATGGTGAACCTGAGTATAAGACTTTAGTATAAGACTTGATGACGAGCAATGTAACACACCAGTGTGATATTTCTTCCATTGTCTAAGTCGTCAGATAAACGTCCCTATCTGAGAGGCGACTGGGTCGACTCGGGTTCCCGAGCAGGGCCCAAGTTAGTACTTTATGGAGTCTACTTCTTGTGAATGCAAAGAAGTGAATCGAGCAATCCATAGACCGGAGAAAGCTGCGAGACCTGGGGTCTAGATGACTTGATACGACCTGTATATATCCCAACCTTTATTAATATTCACAGTTCGCTTTTATTGAAGCCGCATCGGCAGCTTGGGTTCAGGTATACCCAGTTACAAGAAGGACAGGTGAAGAAGAAGCAAGAAATACAAGCCATGCCTTATCGATGGAGACGGCTGAGGGGGACTCTGGCAAAGTCACGTCGTCTTGTCTTCTGGCTAGGTAGAAGCTGTAGCCAAACATGGACAAATGGACAAATAGGAGCCGACCTCCCACTCCATGTCACTGCTCCCGTAACTATCTTCCACTCTTCTACGCGTCCTTTTCCTTTCAGCTCCAGCGCTCTTTGCTCCTCCAACAACGTTGACCACTCCCTTGGCTCAAACAGCCTTAATGGTCGTGAGCTGAACAGTCCATCAATGGTCCTCCCATCCAGTGTCTCCAATTGTTCAACGTCTTCGGGACATGGTACTGATAAGCTTTCTTCGACAGCTGTGGGTTTGATGTTGACGACCGGACCGAGGAGGAGAATAGAGGGATTTGAGAATGCTGTTTGGGCCTTGTGTCTCCTTGCGGCATAGGTGTGACTTTTGTAACTTTATTGGATGACTTCCCGTAAGAGTTTAGGACACACCTGCATCAGGAAGAACCCCATTTGGGGATTAGCCCCGATAAACATATTTTCCCCGAAATCTAAAGTAATAACGACAAATTTCAGATAATGTCCCTGATTTGCTGGATTTGCTGGAATACCGTAGAAACCTTTACCCCCTTTTCAGTTACCTACAATTAGTTCGGATGAGCCAGGATTAGCACCCATTTTCGAGCACATTTAGGTCCCCTTTTCAGTTACCTACAATTAGGTCGGATGAGCCATAACTAGGACACATGAGATCATGACCATGATTATATTTTTATTGTATGCTTGCTAAATACAGGTTCCCGAAAACTACAAAGGTTATCAAACTGAAATCGACCAAATGTCATGCTCCCCCAGCTAATCACACTACAAATACATAAATGTCCTACAAAACGATATCTATCAGTTGCGAGTATATATGTAGGATTAGAAACACGTAACAAACATACAAACGTGTTCACTAAGTATAACGGACATAAGTGCACTTCAGAGAGATGTGAGAGACACAATAAAAATGGTTTACGCACCAAGTGTAATATATCCTCTTCACCAAGAAGAGAACGGAATCTCTCACCAAGAGACATGGAGGGTAATGGAGTGAGAATCAAGAAAAACGACGAGAGAGGGCAAAAGCGAGAGAGGAAAGTGCAAGATAGGAGAGTGAGGAAGAGTGAGAGTGAGAGTGGGCGCTGGCACTATGAGCACGTGTCACAGTAAGCGCAACGAGCAGATGTTCTGTCGGAGAGGAGTAGACGGAAGGGGAGGGAGAACGCCAACTATCAGGGACCTAAAGAAGCTTAACAGCAATAGAAAAAAAGGGGATACACACTAGGGTAGTGTCCGACTTAACAACGTGCACTCTGAAACCCAAGGTTATTGACTGATACTGGAAACTAAAATGTCTGGCACTCACCTGGGACAAGGAGCGCAAACGACATTTTCCTGGAGGCCAGAAACTGCGAAATGAGCAGCAAAGGGTCCAGCCCAGGGGAAGTGGTGGTAAGAAGCAGGGAAAAGATGCGAGGTGCGGAAGTAAATCAACAAAAACATTTCAAACTCCGCTTTAAACATCTCACATGATCACAATAGGTACAAAAATTTGCCAAGTCATTTCGGACTCGTTCCAAGCGTCAAGTTAGAACTTCTGGCCCTGTATATGTAAAGCTCCGGTCAAAAATTGTATGGAAGTGTATGAGCGTGGACTTCATTTATACACATCATACTACATAAGTATGTTTCATGCGCTTCAGGAACTGTTTATGTACGGAAATTCTCGCTAATCTTTGAGAATCCGGTCTGATTACTGAACAGAAATTGTTTATGTACGGAACTTTTCGCTAATCTTTGGGAATCCCATCCGATTACTGAAATTAATCGTTAAACCCGCTAATTTGGGGGAATTCGCAAATGAGGTTTTTCCTGATGTGCACGAAAATAATCCTAAATGAGCTGTTTGCCGAACAAGCGAAATTTGATTTTTGCGCTGTTCACAGTTTAGAAAGGGGTCCAGAGGCCTTTCCAAACCACAAATGCTGCACAAAACCTCGGCTAATTTCGCTTAGTATCCTTCCGCCTGATCGCATTCAGGTTTTAGTGCAGGATTATGTGCACTCAGTTTAGAACACTCTTACGGGAAGTCATCCATTGACAGCGTCAGAATTTTGGTAAACCATTCTAGTGTAAGACTCGGTGACCCCTTCAAACATAGCGACATCCCATATTCAACTCCATAAATAGTGTCTTCCTTGCGACGTCCGGTAAATGAGTAACTCCGGTTTCGCCGTTACCCGCGTTATACATCAAATTCTCAGCGCTCAGCGCCAACGTTGAAGGGAAGTTGTCCTTTTCCTTCTTTCGACATCTTCGACTCCTACGCCCTTGGACATGTCGTTGGGTGAATGAGATCGAGTAGTGTCGAGAACCAGAATTAGGTTACATGAATCTTCTGTACACTTCCAGCCATCTGTTGTTCTTAAACCATTGCGAGAAATGGCCATATCAAAAATAAACAAAGGCTTTAGAAATTAGATGATACGATTCAATGGCATTGGATCCGGAGTTTCCATACGGGCTTGTCAAGTCAGCTGCTTCCAGCGTCTTTGTACATGCCTCGTTTCCGCCCCGTGTACTTTTTCTCCCTGTCTTTTGCCTACATTGCGATTCCCCTCAGCGTCAACGTTGTCTCTCTGCAAAATAAACCGGAAGATAACCAACTATGTCTAAAAAAAGGGAAAGTCGGCTTTTACGAATTCCAAGAAAAATTGGGGAGAAATTCCGAAGAAGTCGCTCACCATCTCCTCGACCATCCTCTTTCCAACCATCCTCCACTCCCCAACCCTCCCTTCCAACCAACGTGTATGAGGAACTAGGCGGAATCAGTACCTCACCACCTGCTCCCCAGACCTCCGGTCAACAAATCAGGAAAGGAGCTGGTATTGCCTACGCAGGGCTAAAGCAAGTAGCTCAGGCCCTGTCCGACTTCTCAGACGTATTCCCGCCTCTGCAGACCGCTGTCAAGATAGTTTTGAAGATTGATGAGCTTGCCAATGTGCGTGACCTTCTACGCAAACTGTTAGATTGATGATAACATTTTTTTTTCGGTCTAAATTTAGCGGGTATCGACGAATCGAGAGGAACTCCAAGAACTCGAAATCAAACTCAACGCTATCAAGTCGATTGTGGAAAGGTACAAGAACGATGGCATGAAAAATGTGATATACCACAGAATTGAAACATTCTGCGAGTACGTCGATTACTTATTTACATCGTGAATAAATTCTGATCTTCCGTTGATTGAAACCCCCAGCGCCATCATCGCTCAAGCGAATACGGTTGAAGAACTGCTGAATCGTCAACTATTGCAGCGTATTGTAGAAGCTTCGCCAGATGCAGACAAGATTAAGAAGGCTTTTAAGAACATGAATATTTTGTGCGACGTTTTCCAGGTGAGTTTGTCGAGTTCTTGATACAACTATTTAATACTCAATCGCATTAGATGGATACTCAACTGAATATCGACACTAATGTGACAGAAATACTTGAGGTATGTATCATTTCAATGCTATAAACATGGTTGAAGCTAATGTAAATGTGCAGCGTCTGAACTCCAGTGAGATCAGCTATTGGTTTACATTTGACTCTGATATTCACAGAACTCTAACAGGCATTATTGATAAGCTTCGTTACGAGGGAATATCGTATGACACCCGCGTTTCCTCTTACGGGGCCGCAAGAGAATGCATGCTTGGCACACGAATCAAAGTTCTCGCAGATTTGGAGAGTTGGGCTGTGGGTGACGGTTCGAAGAAGGTGTACTGGGTTGTAGGAATGGCTGGAACGGGAAAGTCGACCATTCTTCATACTCTCTGCCACAATCTAGATGATAAACACCTTCTCGGGGGTAGTTTCTTCTGTTCTCGAGCTTCGGATGATGCAAGTAACGCACGTCTCATCATTCCCTCCATTGCGCATTCGCTCGCCAGTACTTCCCCTTCTATCAAGTCCCAGATTGTCGCAGTGCTCAAGGACGAACCGAAGCTAGCAGAGAGGACATACATTGATCTACGCAAGCAATTCCAGAAGCTCATTCATGACCCGATGCGGACATCTCTCGAGCAAAGCATCACAAAATACAAAATCATCGTTATTGATGCACTGGATGAGTGCACCGAACTAGAACAAGTATCTGCTTTGATCAGGGTTATTCTCGACTTTGCCAATCGTATTCCTCTCAAGTTTGTCATCGCTAGCCGAGATGAAGGCCCATTCGGAAGGCGTTCCGCTTGTCGTCGGATATCCGAGACGATTTTGTGCTGCATGAAGTAGAGAAGGATGTAGTTGAAGGGGACATTACAATTTACCTCCATAGGGAGCTGGAAGTTATACACAATCGCGAGCGTGATGATGATGAAACCTCTGATTCATGGCCTCCAAAGGACCAGTTATCCACTCTTGTTGATCATTCCAGCACTCTTTTCATTTATGCCGCAACCGCTGTCCGTTATATTAGTGATGGCGGTTATTCCTACAAGTCTCGACTTCAAATCCTGTCTACACAAGTTTCTGTTTCGGAAACTAGATTTGGGAGCTCCCTTGATGATCTCTATGGGGGAATCCTGAAAGAAGCTTGCAAAAGTTGTGACAAGGGGGAAATCAGTCACATGAGGGACCTTGTGTCAATTGTTGTATTCCTCCAAAATCCATTGTCACTGAAGGCTATCACCTCTCTATCTAATATCAATTCACACGAGTATTTGTCAAGACTGGCCTCTGTCATTCATATTCCTATCAACAATGACTCAGATGCTGTGGTCACCCCATTCCATGCATCCTTCCCTGACTTTCTCATTAACATCACCCGGTGTTCACACCAGCGCTGCCCATCATTTGGTGCTCTAATACCTTCAGAGGGTCATGAAATGCTAGCTCTCAGATGCTTGCAACTCATGAATACTGAGCTGAAGTATAACATCTGTGATGCTCCCAAGGAGCAGACCATATCACGCAGAGGAACAACAAACTCATCATATGAAACCCAGAAAATCTCTGCAGCACTTGGATACTCATGTGTCTATTGGGCTTTTCATCTCTCCAAAGTACAGAAGCTAGGGAGTGACCTTGTAAATGCTCTGGATGATTTCTTGAAGAAACACCTTTTGCATTGGATGAGTGTCTGAGTTTGCTGAACAAGCTGGAGACAGGGGTTAAATCTCTTACAAATGCAAGAACCTCTTTATCAGTGAGTAATTTAGTGAAATGTCAGAAAATCCTGTGCTAAATATTCCTTGAACTATCAGCCATTCAAGGAGACCACCCATCAGCTCATGCTACTGGTTGATGATGCCTGGCGGTTTCTGCAAATGAGTTTTCCAATCATCCAACAACATGCCATGGAAACCTACCAGTCTGCACTTGTTTGGCTTCCAACACAATCTTTAATACGTGGGTTATATGCTGAGGGAGTTCCAAAAGCACCTAGAGCTACACTAGGACTTCCCAAAGCATGGGGCTCAACCGAGATTACTATACAGAACGGTTCTGATGTATATGCCATTGCATTCTCACCTGATGGCAGCCAACTTGCTTCTGTATCAGATGACAACACAGTCCGATCTGGAACACAGCCACAGGTCAGGAAGAGGCTAAGCTAGAGGGCCATACAGATCGGGTGTTGTCAGTTGCATTCTCACCTGATGGTAGCCAACTTGCTTCTGGATCATCTGATAACACAGTCTGGATCTGGAACACTGCCACAGGTCAGGAAGAGGCTAAGCTAGAGGGCCATACAGATGAGGTGCAGTCAGTTGCATTCTCACCTGATGGCAGCCAACTTGCTTCTGGATCATCTGACAACACAATCCGGATCTGGAACACAGCCACAGGTCAGGAAGAAGCTAAGCTAGAGGGACATACAGATGAGGTGTGGTCAGTTGCATTCTCACCTGATGGCAGCCAACTTGCTTCTGGATCATCTGACAACACAGTCCAGATCTGGAACACAGCCACAGGTCAGGAAGAGGCTAAGCTAGAGGGCCATACAGATTGGGTGTTGTCAGTTGCATTCTCACCTGATGGTAGCCAACTTGCTTCTGGATCATCTGACAACACAGTCCAGATCTGGAACACAGCCACAGGTCAGGAAGAAGCTAAGCTAAAGGGCCATACAGATCGGGTGCAGTCAGTTGCATTCTCACCTGATGGCAGCCAACTTGCTTCTGGGTCATCTGACAAGACAGTCCAGATCTGGAACACAGCCACAGGTCAGGAAGAGGCTAAGCTAGAGGGCCATACAGATCTGGTGTTGTCAGTTGCATTCTCACCTGATGGCAGCCAACTTGCTTCTGGATCATCTGACAAGACAGTCCAGATCTGGAACACAGCCACAGGTCAGGAAGAGGCTAAGCTAGAGGGCCATACAGATCGGGTGTTGTCAGTTGCATTCTCACCTGATGGTAGCCAACTTGCTTCTGGATCATTTGACAACACAGTCCGGATCTGGAACACAGTCACAGGTCAGAAAGAGGCTAAGCTAGAGGGCCATACAAGCTGGGTGGTTTCAGTTGCATTCTCACCTGATGGTAGCCAACTTGCTTCTGGATCATATGACAAGACAGTCCGGATCTGGAACACAGTCACAGGTCAAGAAGAGGCTAAGCTGGAGGGCCCTACAAATTGGGTGTGGTCAGTTGCATTCTCACCTGATGGCAGCCAACTTGCTTCTAGATTAGATGACAACACAGTTTGGATCTGGAACATGGCCACAGGTCAGAAAGAGTCCTCTTCTTATGGTACTGAATTGCCTTGGGAACTGCGTGGCACTTCTGGTTTACCACATTTACATGAAGATAAAGATTGGATAGTGGGTCCCTTATGTGACTGCTGGATTCCTCCCCATAACCAAGATATTTCAACATTCTCATGTTTTGGTTCAACCAGAGCAGCTTTTGGGCTTAAATCTGGTAAAGTAATCATTGTGGACATGGCATGAATAGTTGGCAAATATAATGATATGAATATATTCTTCAATTTTTCTTGTAACCCAGAAATTTATGTGCTGGGCTGACCAACTTAACCTGATAAATATTTAAGTCAGTTTGCATGACATACTACAAACAAAGTTATCAGAGGGTGTGCTCAAACTTGTTTCCACTAAATGATGAAGCATTTTTCTCATTTAATGAGAGCCAAAGGCAAGTGTCAAGTGGACCAGAAAGTGATTGTCAAGGAAGTACACCCTTTAATAAAGCCTCAGTGAAGGCCTTTGATCACATATACATCCCAGGACCCAGGTGAGTCAAACATCATGGGACTTTAGTGAAGTCAACTTAGGGTGGGAGGTCCACTTAATTAGGTCCTTTAGGGGGATGCCTGAAGTGCTGATTAAGGCCTTTTAAAAAGCAAGGAAAACAAAAAGGAATCTCAATCAGACTCAAAGCAATTAAGCTATAGGATTTTTAAGGATACAACATAGGTACACATGTACAATGATATTAATCATTACTAACTACTGGTATAAAACTCAAACCTTACTAACTCACTAGGAGAAGATTCTGGAGATGGGGATACAAAAAGAGATGAGGTAGCAAAAAGATGCTTGCATAGATGTGAGAAAATGGACACAAGGATGGAAAGCAAAAAATCGAAATTGAGCGGAAATACAACGAATGAAATGGAAGTATGTACACAAAAAAATCTGAGATCGAAAAGCAAAGATGAAAATTCAAGAATGCGGATATATGCAGAGTACCACAGGCCCTAAAAGTAAAAAAAAAGGCGGGAAAGAAACAGAAAAGAAGCACGGAAGCCAAAGCAACAAAACACGCAGGACACAAAGGAGAGTAAAGACAGCAACGGGAACAAAACTAAGAGACAAGAAACCCGGCAAAGCAAAAACCCAATCCAAGAGGATAAAAGCATACAAGAGTAACGTTGCATGTATAAAACCGGAGAAGCCCAAGTAGAAAAAAAGAAAGATGTGTGCGTATATGTTTGTGATCATTCATCGTTCATCGTTCAAGCATCGACATTGATCATTATCGTACAATAGTGGAAGGGGCCGGTGTTGGTGATAGTGGTGATAGTAAAATCTCTCGAGACGGTATCATTTCCTTCATTACCGTGTTGCAACGTCATCTCCATCCCCACCATCAACCCCCTCTATTCCCTACTCTCCCGTCCCTCCCTCTCCTCCCTCGCGCCAGTCATACTCTGTCCCTCTGCACCAGTCCTATCTTCTGCTGCACCTCCTCTATCTTCATCCTCGGTCTCGGCATCAGCACCACCACTACCTTCGCTATCCCCTACAACTCCAGCACCTTCCCCAGAGCCTCCATCTACCCTCCTCCTCCAATGACCTCCAAGTCCACCACCAGCTCCAACACCCGTAAACATCACCGTCCCCTCCTGTTGCTCCTGCTCCTCTTGACTAGCACTACCACCATCTTGCACCATCCTCCCCTGTACCGTCCCTTCCTCCCCATCCTGCATCTCCTGCTGTTGCTGTTGCTGTTGTCGTCGTATCAACGCTTCATAATCCCCAACCCCAACATCATCCGATACTACCGTCATTATCACCGGCATCCCTCCTCCTCCTCCTCCCCCCGCATGTTCGTGATACCCAGGTGGCCCTCCATACTTATCATAAGCCGGCAACTCTTCCGGTTTCTCTCTTCCTCCTCGATCCCCATCTTCTCCCTCAACCTCCTCCCCATCAAACCCACGACCACTATCCAACCTCCTTCCTCCTTCATCTACATTCATCGCTCTCGTTGCTCCTCTCGTCGCTACTCCTGCTCTTCCTCCAAAAATCCCTGCACACCTCCTTGCTCCTGCTCCTCTCCCTAATGCATCCAACTCAGCCGAAAGAGGTACGTTCGCCAAATCAAGAGCTACCGGTGGATAGCTTCTCGTCGTCCTCAATGCCCCGACACCAACACCAACAGAGTTAGGGTTAGAATCATGATAGGAACCAGAATAGAGATACGCGCTCGGCGGTACACGTAAATCATAACGACCTCTTACAACATTCACATGCTCCTGAGTGACTCTAGACGACGAGGAAGAAGAGGTAGAAGTAGATTGAGAGGATTGACGGGAATGACAAAAAAAGAGTCAATTGTTGATGTTGCTGCCATGACTGCAACTGCGACTGTGATGACAGGGACTTGGATAAGGTGAGCCGGGGCATGCACAACCACGATGATGGTGGCGATGACGGCGAAAGTGATGACGGAAACAGGAGAAGAATTCGGAGAGGGACGTTGTTGGATGAGGAGTTGGTTTAAGCTTGAGGTGTGGAGAGTTCGCAGAGGGAGGGAGGGAAGGGAGGGAAGGAAAGAAGGAGGTGAGTATATTATTCTTTGAGAGGGAAAGAAGAGTTAACTCAAAGTCGAAATCGAATTCTGAAGAAAGAAATGAGAAAAAGAGTAAGATTCCGGGGTAACTCCGGCTCACCGACGTACCGACCAAACCGAAAACGAGGATGATAGCCAACGAGAGAAATATCCACTCTAACACCCTCTAAAATTGTCAATCACCGATCCCATCAAATCCAAGTCAAATCCCAAATCCAAGTTTTGACACAGAGACGAACGCAAGGCGATCGTGCGTATCGTAATAATGCGTAGTAGATGAACGGATGAATCGATGGATGGATCGATGGGGTATTGAATATACATAGTTGTTAGCACGATGAGAGACAAAACCGAAAAAATCGAGCGAAAAGTATTGGTATGAGACCATAAACCAAAGAGGACATATGCCTTGGGAAGCTATGCCTTGGGAAGCTCTGAGCTGTCTTTGCTTGGTTGGACTCGTCGACCTGGGTCTGGGAAGAACGCTGGTGTTTACAGGGATGTCGATGTCGGAGAAGAGGACGGGGAACCGGTAACTGTACGGGGTTATGGATCCAGAGGAGGAAGAAGAAGAGGTAGGAAAAGAGGAAGTTGAAAGGGAAAGGGAACTCGTGTTTGTAGATGTCGTTGATGACGAGGACCGTCGCGGTTGGTTGTTGTGTCGTAATTCAAGCCGTTATTTCGGACCAAAAAGGGAAATGAATTCAATGGCAGGATATGGACTTCATCCAATGACATTATCCCCTGCGCTACAAGTGGTGCTCTTCATCGACAATCATTACATCCCCCGTTACACCCCCTATCTTCAAGACAGTGTTCTATAGACTATCGCGTGTTGAAGACAACAATGCTCTGTTGTACTGTTTCGTACATGTGACTGGACACGTTTCGAGGACAAGAATTGTTGACATGGATTACATCCCCTCGTTCAGAGCCGAATTCCATCTCTACCATCAGATAGGTGAATTCGAAAGCGGCTCGTCACTTGCTTTGAGCTCAACAATGGTATGAATTTCATGATTCTAAATCCGCTCCTTTCAGCTTTGAGCGGACTCAGTCACTTCCCATCCAGTCTTCTCTGCAGCCAGGAAAGGAAAAAGTTATACGGGATACTCTCAGACTATCGCGAACGACATGATACACATTTTGTTCTGGTATACCACTACGACTCCTGGATAAATAACAACAAAAAAATTGTCTTTATAACGCTGGGCCTGCATAATTGGAAGGTGAATACACCCTGGATAGATTATGTCTTTGTATCATCTGAGACTATTCAAATCTCTGGCTTATGGGAATCTTATCTCCCTTCGGACTCAAGCTATAGACACAGGGACAAGCAGAATGCAACAGTTTCACTTGGCAATTTTGATCATTCTTACTACAAATTTTACAGTCTCAGCGTGGAAAAGACGACATTCTCACGCCTTGTTTGGTATCATGTAGTGAAGGAAAAGTATCGCAGGTAGTAGTTTTTTTAGAAGCTAAGTCGAAGGAAGGCATTTGGGACCAGTGTCCTTTTTGGAGGGGAAGGGTACGAAGTGAATATTGACCTAGATCGTTAAAATCTACACTTCTTGTTCCATTCTCTTTTCCTCAAAGGCCATCTGCCAAACATCAAACTTGAACCGTAGCAAGCAAAAAAAAAAAGGAATCTTGATCAGATTCGAAGCGGCTAAGCTATAGCAAAATATACATAAGAATACAACGTAGGAGTACACATGTACAGTGAAGATTAATAATAATTGTGAATTATTAACTGCTAAGACAGTATGAATACAACTCAAACCTTACTAACTAACTATGAGAAAATTTCGCGGGGGGATACAGACAAAAAGATTCGGGAGTAAAAAATTGTGTTTGATAGGAGTAAGTATACGGTAGCTGCTTCAGTAGCTGCCACTCAGTTCTTGATCACTTCCTCGGGACTCTTTTAGATAGAAGAGCAGCTACTCAGGCAGTCGATCCATTGTCCCTTTACCACTAAGAACAGACTAATGGATCTTAATGCCAGCGTTAGGATCCGGCAGTGGCAGTTACTTACAGCACCTTCGGGAAACCTTGTCCCAACCGATTTTTTCCGCAATGCATCGAAAATAAAATTCCCAAAAAGGAACGATCCCTCTAAACATACTTCCTACCCATGGCATAAGACTTTTTTTGAGAAACGGATGGCCACAGGCTTTGACTTTTGCAGGCATGCGGACCAAATAAAAGACAGATCTAACTAGAGGTACAGGGAAGTTGGAAGGATAAAAGAAGCCAGTTCGGGTACTTGGCCAAAATGGTAAATCAAGCTCGCTCACTTATGCTTTTTGGCAGGGCCTTTCCGTTCCTGGAATTTTATTATTTGCATCACAAAACACACACTTGGGACAAGGCTTTCTGAAAATGCTGCAATGGTGTGGATTCGGAGACAGGTATACTTACTGCAGCCTGCTGCAATGCTCCATTTTATTTTAATTTTAGCCTCACGATACTATTTTCTTTGTTTGGGTCCACCGTTTTTCTCCAGCTGGAGATGCGGTCTAATGTAGAATGTGGATATATACAGAGTACCACAGCCCCCTAAACCAGGTTTAAACAGTAGCCTGAAAGGCTTTTAAAAAGCAAGCAAAGGAATCTCAATCAATATCAGATTCAAAGCAATCAAGCTATAGGATTTTTGAGGATAGGTATATATGTACAATGAGATTGATCATTACTAACTACTGGTACAGAGCTCATAATTCACTAACTAAAGAGTACAAGATTCTGAAAATAGGGATACAGACAAAAAAAGACGAGAGAAAGAGAAAGATGCTTGCGTAGATGAGAGGAAACGGAAAAAACGATGGAAAGAAAAAGTAAAATTGAGCAGAAATACACTGACAAATAAATTAAAAGTATAGACACAACAAAAAAGATCAAATTTGGAATCGAAAGCAATGATGAAAAACTATAAAATGCGGTTATATGCAGAGTAGTACAAGCCCCAAAAAAAGTACGAAAACCCGGCAGGCCTCGCTCACTCCGGAAGGGCACGCTCACTTAAGCGGTAGCAGCCTAGGATGGGAGTACCTATTTTGGTAAACTGGACCCCGAGTACTCTGTTTATATATAATAATATAAAATCTAATCAGACTCGCCATCAGAAGAGAAATCAACTATGCCATACAAGGTCACCATCTTGATTTTCAACTCCCAACCCACCCCTCACACCACCCATATAACCTGATTCCTCATCGTAACCTAAAGAGATGAGATCATCAATGATAGTGAGTGGAAATGTGGCCGGATCTTCCTCGGCATTTACATCTCCGTAGCCCGAAAGATTTAGGGTATTGTAAAGACCAGCGCTACTTTCAAAATTTTCCAATAAACATTCATAGACGTTTCACACATTCTCCCGTGTATCACAGGTGGAGAACCGATCATTTCATAGTACAGCTGAGCCCAATAGGCAAATTCAGGTGGAACGAACTGAAATACAGGGTGGTCGGGAGGTGCGTAGAGCCTTTCAGCCTCTTGGATATAATCTGCGTTAGGGTCTATGAGAACCTAATACCCATTTGGTAGTAGATACAATGAGGTAAGAAGATTCAAGCATATAAGTGCACACCTTGAAATTCAATGCATTATATCGCTCTGGGTGTTCATCCTTGAATGTCATCTGCCGGGCCATGGGGAAGAATTTTGTGTCTCTGGGCATGCTTTTTAGTTGAATTCACCTGGTCAACATAAGCATCAATCTCAAGCTGAAGCCATGGTATAAAAATCCATTTCCAAAATAAGGGGATTAGGTTAGAAAGTGATTTTGAGACACACAGAAACATACTATTGTAGTGGATGAGCAGGACTATATGACACTGGAGAAATGGACAGCACATCTTCAAACCCTGGCATGAAATTACATCTGAGATTGGACCACACAATCTCAGGTGGCAGATTGTTTTTTTACACGCATAAATCGATGCTGTAAGGTACCAATGAGGTCAGAATCCAAGCTCTGTCATATAAAGGAGTGTCCTTTAGCCAGGTGAAAGTTCTCAGTGCCTGGATCACTTTGAGTAACAAGGCTTGTTCTTAATAAACATCCATACCTGGAGCCAAGCAAATATCAAGTCCCATTCTTTCATATAGAATCTACTCCAGATCTTTTCAGGGATGCATGAGAAGAATTGCAGGTGCGTTGCAATTGTGTGAGTGTTGGGATTGTTTACCTTTTTGAGCAGATATTGGTTGTGCTCATTTAGGCCTGAGTGTGATGAATCTTGGTGCATGGATTCATTGCCCATTGCTCTGCATTGCCTTTTCAGTATGTCTACTCTCCTTGTTCTGGGTTGTTCATGTACTTATTTTGTAATTGAGTCCAGGAGAATAGCTGTTGTAAAGAGTGGAGTGTACTATACTTTGTGTAGGAGTATACAGGAGGCTTAGATATTGCAGACAAGACATCTAGGAACCTAATTGAGTCCAGGAAAATAGCTGTTGTAAAGAGTGGAGTGTACTTTATGCAGTAGTATACAGGAGGTTTAGATATTGCAGACAGGACGTCTAGAAACTTAATTGAGTCCAGGAAAATAGCTGTTTCAAATTTCAAACTAGATATTCATTTATGACAACATTGTATATTGAAATAAAATTCATTAACCTGATATTGATGTGAAGTTGAGATTCAGTTGTCAACTTGTCAATAAATTTATAACTATAGAGCTCAATAACACAATGGTCGAAACCAATCTAGAGTTGGGTAATGTTGATAGTGAAAATGTCAATACTGGATGTAAAAATGTCAATATTGGATCTACCATGTATTGGCCATACCCCAAAAATTGACTGGCAACAGCTACAGGCTCAAAATTTGAGAATTGAGTACTTGTGGCATTACTATTCATAAAATATCTGTCAGAATTGGTGTCGAAAAGACATATAATCATATGATCAGATCATTTAATGATGTAATCATGATTATGAAGTTGATGATTAATTATGCTGTAAATACGTAGTATTACTCATATTTTATGTAGCCAATAGCATTAACCACTCTTTGATGGTTAACAGCTTTGTAAAAGCTATGATGACATTTATGACGCATGATGTTGTATGATTGTAGTAAATAGCTGTAGCTGTATAGTTAGCTAGATAAGGTTCAAACTCCTATTCCATAGTAGTATAAATACTGTACTCGTAGACCAGTATTCCCCATTGTTCTACCTGAACAATCTAGCTCGTCTATCTGCTCTCTACTCTCATTCTTACTCTCAGACAACCACATCATATTGCGCAGTTTAGCAAGAACTAAGTGATTACATCACCTTATTAGTAACTGGCAACAAGCAGTTGTCTGAGAGTAAGAGTGAGAGTAGGGAGCAGATAGACGAGCTAGATTGTTCAGGTAGAACAATGGGGAATACTGGTCTACGATAGTGTTGCACATGACTCGACTCGACTCCGGCTAGTTGACGAGTCGAGTTGATTTTTAGTCGAGCTGAGTCGGACTCATGACTCGTGACTCTGGCAAGTTTAAAGTCACTTGAGTGAAATTGAGTGATCCAGCTGAATAATTACCCTTTTTTGGTAATTGAGATGTAGTACACAGCTGAATTACCTGTTTTGGTAACAGTTACTCATCTTGAAAGTATTCAATTCTATTCAATAATATATTCACATAATAATAAATCAACTACATTGGCGAATCGGCTGACTCAACTGACTCGAGTCGATTCCGGAGTGGAGTCACCAGATTTGGAGCCGGAGTTGACTGGAGTCGAGCCAGAGTGAGTCATAGCCGAGTCTTGGCAACACTAGTCTACGGGTACAGTATTTATACTACTATGGAATAGGAGTTTGAACCTTATCTAGCTAACTATACAGCTACAGCTATTTACTACAATCATACAACATGTGTCATAAATGTCATCATAGCTGTTACAAAGCTGTTAACCATCAAAGAGTGGTTAACACTATTGGCTACATAAAATATGAGTAATACTACATATTTACAGCATAATTAATCATCAACTTCATAATCATAATTACATCATTAGATGATTTGATCATATGATAATATGTCTTTTCGACAATTGGGAGGGTATTACTTGAGAAAATTGAAAATGTGGCAAAAGTGTCAATATGTCTTGATATTGGATTGAATAAGAGTGATATTGTACCTGTTTACTTGGATATGTTGGTTTTAAGACTAGATTTTGCAGCATACTGTACCATTTCGAAGTAATGTTCATCAGGTGTGACCTGTGACCAATGAACTCCACCAGCAAACTGGTTCATTCATCAGGATTGTGTGTGACAGCCAAAAATTTTAGTTCATTTTGACTAACTAATCTACAAAATTTCCTGTGCTTTTAGACCAGAAATACTTGAGAAATACACCTTTCGATTGGAAAGGGTAAGTTTTCTACAGTTAAGAAGGCAAAAAGTCTAAAGTGGCAGAAAAAAAGGTCAAGATGAATTTTTTTGCCTTTTTGAAACACAAGTACTTGGTTTGTCACACAGTTCAAAGTTCACGGTGACTCTGTGTGACACTGGCCTTATAATTCCCGGTTCAGACCTTCGTGTGATGCGTGACTGAACATTACTTCGAAATGGTACAGTATATCCAAGTACTCAGATAATAATTGCAGCTTTTGAATGCTTATGTGAACATTTCCAGTTCAGATGTTGTTATCTTTCTATTAAATTTAAATTTCAAGAGCTCAAGAATTCCATGGTCAGTAAAACCTGCAATAATCTAAACACCATCATTTCTCAGGCAAGTACTTGGATAATACTTGTTGCTTTAAAAGGCTTGATCTGTGACTTGCCTATGACCCATGGGAAATAGGTACTTGTACTTGTGAGTACTCACAGACAACCCCGACTCGTGTCAATCACTACTAAAGACACTCTCAATCATCCTCCTCAGACCTCTCTGGCACCTGTCACTTGCATTGCAGCTTTAGGTATGTGTCAGAGTCCTCCTGTATATGAGTAAAGATGATTGTCAGTGGAGATTACCAACTTTTGCAGAATTAGATTTAGAAATATCTAGAAGATGGGGCAGCTAATATTAAGACTTTGTAGATATGTTTGAACACATCTTGTAAAATTGTCTTCACATTCATACCAACACTCTACCACCAAAATGCTGTCAAATTATATATTGACTTTCAAAAATTTATGCATTTCATCGAGTGAATCTAAACACCAGTAAAAATGTCGACAGTTACCACCAATTCCAACTTGAAACCAATGGTAATTAATCCAATAACATTAGGATTAGGTTAAGTTGTAGAGTGTGATTGAAGGATTGAGTAAACAGTCACTATCTTTAGATTTTTCTAACTCCAGATAGATGAAAGGTGAATATGTGTTTACAAGGAAGGAGATGCTCTCTCTGGCCAAGTAAACTTTGTGTGGCAGCTTTGACGAGCCAGACTACTGACACACAAACCGATCGGGAATACTTACCATCAATAAAAAGTAAGTCATGCCATTCAAGAGAAGTAAAAGTGATCCCTACATGAAGTATTATAGCCTTCCCTTAGTGTCTCACCAATATGGATTCTTTTTGTGTGTCTAAGGAGGTGGAGGAACTGGCATTGAGAAGGTGTAGTGCCAAAAGACCTGCGAAGTTTTATAAAACTAAAAACTAACTCATTCACTACTCTGACAATACAATAAATCTTTGTGGCATCTGAATTCCCTAAGACAATAATTCATAAAGGGTGACCCGGGTCCTGCATATCGCCAGTCAAGCACGGATCGCGTAACGAGCGAGGCCTTCCGGGTCTCCATAAAAAGAAAGCACAAACGGAGAATAGAAACAGAGAAATAGAAACAGAGAAGAAACACGGAAGCGAAAGCAACAAAATCAGAACACAAACGTAAAAACAAAAGAGAGAGTAAACTCAGTGACGGAGAAAAAAAACGCAATTCAAGAGGGAACAAGCACATAAAAGTAACGCTGCATGTATAAAACCGGAAAAGCCCAAGTAGAAAGGGAAACCGAAAAGCGAAGAACCAACCTGTGCGTATGTTACGAGGCCGAATGAAATGAGGACTCGTTCTTACTAAACTCGAGTTGCGCAGGTGGCTGTGTCCTTTCCTCATGTCAACTCCATTTGGAAGGGTGACACGTGGTAAGTATGTCAGATCCGAATCTGCAAGACTGCCATATCAAGCGGTATCACAAATTCTCAAGAGGCCTGCTCAGCAACAGCAGATGCTGGAACTAACGGCCTCGTATCTGCCACGCGCAGCGATGGCCCATTTCTACTTCATACCTACAGGATCCGAGACTCGGAGCAGTCGCACACGTATGAGTCGTATTGTTTATTATCATTTATCTTGCATTGTTCGATCGAGCATTAGATATTGATATTGACCACCATACAGTCGTGGAAGGGGCCAGTATTGGTGGTAGTGGTGGTAGTAATAAAAATTTCGAGACGCTGTCACTTCCTTCACCTGTCTGAGTCGTCATTCAATGTGTCAAGGATCCATTCCACCATGACCCCTCTGTATTCCCTGTCATCCCGTCCTCCCCCCTACTTTCTTGCATCAGTTGTACCCTGTCCTTCTACACCAGTCCTAGTATGTTCTCCTGCACCTCCTCTACCTTCAGTCACATATCAGTCATATCGTTCATGGGTCATCCATTGTTCATGGTTCAATCGGGTGTTGGGTATCGATATTGATCATGCACAATCGTGGAAGGGGTCGGGGTTGGTAGTAGTGGGTAGTAGCAAAAATATATAGACGCTATCATTTCCTTCATAACGAGAGAAAGTCATGGACGGGTTCAAATGTAAGGAAAAAAAGATTTCCATGCTTTTCACGAACACAACAACAAATGAGGACGGGGACATGACAGGGAAAATGTTAATAAAGCACACTTTGGATGAAGAAGAAACCCGATCCCATATGGGAATTTCCAGGTAAGGAAACCGGTCCCGTTAAGAAAGGACTGTGTTGTTTTTCAGTGGCAGCGGTGGATAGTGGTACTGGTAGTTAGAGGTAAGACGACTTCGAGTGACGTGGGACTAAGGATCATTCCTTCCGACCATGTAGGTGAACTGTTATGGACCCCAGAAGAGGAGGAAAGGTAACAAAGAAGGGAGAGTGGATTGATACTGCCTGTGTTGGAATTTGAGGTGGTGGATTTCTCTTCTCCGTCGATGATGAGATCTACGTCAAAGTCATTGGGGAGAGAAAGGCGTAGAGAAGAAAATGGGTAACTCGGCACCCAACCAGGTAACTTGGATGGAAACCGAGACGAAGAAGGGAAGCAGGGAGTAAGAGGGCATTGGTGTCTGGCTCTCTTTGCTTTGTCCTTGAGCATGTAACCGCCCGCTCGGGGTAACACCCATTAGCTAGAAGGGAAGGAAAGTCTGGACTCGGAATGCGTACCTGCGTGATTGAAGTCAACTACAAAAAATAAATAACCATTGTCAGTTTTCGAAAGAAAGTTATAGGTAAAAGGATGAGAGTTTTGGAATCGTGAGTCAAATGAACGAGCGGCCACATTGTAACGTCCAGAGCGGCCAGAATTACGATCCCAAAGGCCAACAAATAAAGCTTCATTTCAACATTCTCAGTCTTTACTCCATTCTCGACTCGCAGAAGAATCATTCAAAGGGACGGAAAAATGACAGAAAACACACACAGCTGATAATGAATGTTAAATGCTAATCCGAACCCAGCGAAAACCAATGAAAGCCTCGTTTATGCCTATATTGACGTACCACGAGACCTTGACGCGAGAGCTGTAGGGTAGGAGGAGAGGTGGAGCAGCTGAAGGGCCGGTGCGTCTCAGAATGAGGGGCTTCTTAGATGAAACGAAGCTCGGTCAGCGAAATGAGAACTCAGGCAATCGAGAGGTTGGGACAAGTATAGAGTGTAAAGAAAAGACATGGTATAGGAGAGATTGTGTCACTATATACTGAACGATGCATACGTGTCATTTTAGGAAGAAAAATGCGACGGAAAAAGGAAGGAGAAAAAAGAAAGAAAGAAGGGACTCACCGAACATACCCGTAATCAAGTAAATACTAATAATCATCAGCGCTCCTTCAAACGGTCCAGAAAAAATACAAGAATGATGAACCTGGGTATCACAGCGTAAGATGCCCAAAATATCCCAATCGGATAATGTCATGAAAATTACCATTTTACTGAGATTTTCCCGAGAATATACTGACATTATAACAATTGGGATAATGTCTGGAATGTCACGCATTGTACCAGCATTTTACGAGCATTTCCCCAGAAATTGTCCCCACATTTTACCAAAGATATACAATGTAAATTTACCATCATTACACCACCATTATACTACCACTTGTAATTGCACTGGTTCTGCTCACACACCTTGCACTCGCCCACTCAAATAGATGAATGAAAAAAAAACTTGATTTACAACTAGCCATAGTAAATGAGACTACTACGAATAATATAAATCCCACCACTCCCGAAAGAAAGATAATCTCATTGACCTCGTCACGAACCAATCTCTCAATCCTAGCCTCCGATAATAAGGTCTCCAGCGGTGATCCGAAGAGTTGGAATGTGAGTAAAAGAGGCCTCGAGACGCAACACCCTGAAGGAGATCTATTAGTTCGTCATCCAGTGTGTTCACTTTCGCTCCTCCCAGTGCTATGGTCAATCCATTCCTAAAAAGAGCCCTTATTCAGCGAAATCGTAAAGCGAGAAAAAGATAATGATCAAGGGACCCACCTGTTCACCGTCATCTTCCCTTCTTTATTTTTTTTTTGGCAAATTTGAGTGAGATCTCATAGATCTCCACGCAACCACCTAAAAAAAACGGTCAGAAATAACAGTTTCACCTTTGGAAAGCTCAGATGTCGTAGGTTTTAGTTGGAGAAGGGATGGAGAAGGTCTAAGGATGATTGAAGGAACTATTAGAAGGACCGACACTAAACCGAGGAAGAAAGGAGAGAAAGAAAACTCTAATGGTGGAACGAGTCGAAGAAACACAAACGGATGACACACCTGGATATTTGAAGGCCGCACCACCAGATTCACACTCAAACACCTTTTTATGTTTGTCGCGAGTACCCTAGCCCTGATCAGAACCTTGAAAGGAATTCACCACGACCACGACACGACACCACTACGACAAAAGTCCCAACAGAAGCCAAGGAAACAGATACATACCGCTAAGTATGCCCAATATATCCCCAATACTGATCATGCAGTCGGGTCCCAATGTAGATGCTGGAGTCGCAAATAGTCACTTAATAGTGAACAAACTAGGATTTTTTAAGAAAAGGGTTTTGGGCACTAGGCCAAGCAGATACTGACAAGTAAATAGGAACTCACCACCATTTAACTATTCAAAAAGCTATTAAGAACATCCTCACTTACCAATGGATAATAAACAGAAATTGCAGAGGTGTACGAATGTGATGAAAATGTGTAGGAAGAGCGTAAGGATGTGGGATGGGGGTGGAAATACGAGGAGAAGGTTTTGGCCTACCATCTCCAATGCCTCCTTCACACTTTTGACCCATTTCTAGCCCATTAGTCAATGTTCCAGAGCAGATGCGAGTACAGGTATTGAAGGTGCGACTAGGTGCGACGTGTCAGAGTGAGACAAGATTTAAGTCATCTGACCGCTCTACTTCTAAATTTCGACTAAGTCCACGCAAATGCAACATGTAAATTTCTTGTGAAATATGGGTATAATAGACCTAATCTGCAACGAGATTTTTGAAGGCCCCACTGAGAAAAATGAAAATGGAGCTAGAGAAAAATGAGAATGGGGCTAAAGAAAAACGATGTGACAGCCGGCATGTGCTTAGGGCTTGCAGTAGTACTACTGACTAGGGAGGTGTGACAAGGATTGCGCTCCTCTGAAGATTTTTCAGGTGGGGCCTAGAGAAATCTGAACCGTTTCTAACTAAATAAAAACGCTCAAAATTCTCGTTGCAGATTAGGTCTAATGACAATGTGTAAATTACTAGTAAAATCTCGGGAAATCCAGATTTCACTGAAATTTCCCGAAATCCGGGCTGGTACAATAGACCTAATCTGCAACGAGGATTTTGAACGCCCCACTGAGAAAAATGAAAATGGAGCTAAAGAAAAATGAGAATGGGGCTAAAGAAAAACGATGTGACAGCCGGCGCGAGAATTGTTTTAGGAAGCTGTAATGTAGGCCACTATAGGTGTTCGTTGGGGAGCAGCACATCCTATATTTGACGCGTTTGGAGTCTACAACGCGACGCGAAGTCTTTTACCAGGTGTGGGCAGGGTGTTGCTAGGAAAAAAAGGGTGTTTAGGGTTGCATTCCGTGTACTACTTACTGACTAGGGAGGTATGATAAGGATTGCGTCACGCTCCTCTGAAGATTTTTCAGGTGGGGCCTAAAGAAATCTGAACCATTTCTAACTAAATAAAAACGCTCAAAATTCTCGTTGCAGATTAGGTCTAATTTCTTCGTTTTACGCTGTGTATAAGACTTTAGTATAAGACTCAGTGATGAGCAATGTGACACACCAGTGTGATATTCCTTCCAAGTCGTCAGATAAAAGTTGGCCAACGTCGCTATCTGAGAGGTGACTGGGCCGACTCGGGTTCCGGAGCAGGGCCTAAGTTAGTACTTTATGATGTCTACTTCATGTGAATGCAAAGAAGCGAATCGAGCAATTCATGGACCGGAAAAAGCTGTGAAGCCTGGAGTCTAGATGACTTGATATGTCCTTGTATCTATCCCAACCTTTATTCACAGTTTGCTTTTCATGAAGCTTGAAGCTTGAAGACGCATCGGCGACTTGGGTTCAGGTGTACCTAGTTCCAAGAAGGATGAAGCAGAAGCGAGAAACACACAAGGCATGCCTTATCGGTGGAGATGGCCGAGGGGGATGGTGAAGCTAATGCCAAGTCACGTCGTCATCTTGGGCTTCCGGCTATGTAGAAGCTGTAGCCAAATACGGACAAATACGACCCGACTTCTTCTCTCAACTACGTCCTCATCTGCTTTTTCGCCAAAACACCTGCGCGTCTCTTCTTACCTTAAATGCGAATCCTTTCTCTTCGAGGGCTGTTCCTACGTCCGGTAAATCTGTAGCTCCGGTTTCGCCGCTACCCGCATTATTCATCAAATCCTCAGTGCCAACGTCGACGTCCTTGGGAAGTCGTCCTTTTCCTTCTTCCTCCCTCTTCAGCTCCAGCGCTCTTTGCTCCTCAAACAACGTTATTTAGTCCCCTGGTACAAACAGCCTTAATCGTCGTGAGCTGAAAAATCCATTAATGGGCTTTCTCCAATTTGTAAGAATTAGTCTTTCTCTTCACGACACAGCGTGGTCGTGACCATTTCGGGAGCAGCTTTCTTTCAGTTTTCAAGGTATAATTGAAGTCACTGCGATACAGCTGTACCAATTGACCTTTCTGGAATATTATACTTCCCCGGAAAACCGCCTCAGCACTCGCTTGTCAAATGCGACTTTCCGCATTGCCGCATGTCTTAACGTAGTATCGTATCCATTGTTCCACATCTTCGAGACGTAGTACTGATGAGCTTTCTTCGACAGTTGTAGACTTTATTAACGACTAGGCCGAGGAGGAGCTCTTTTGGCGAGACAGGGTTTGAGAATGCTGCTTGGACCTTATGTCTTCTTGCGGCATAGGTGCGACTTTTGTAACTTTATTGACAGCGTCAAAATTTTGGCAAACCCTCCATTTTGCATAGGCTTTTTTTGGGCTCGTTGTTGGATGAGGTAGCTATGGAAAGGTTGGTGACAGTTTTAGCGAGTATGCATTGGTCATTAAAGTGATGTTGCAGCTCCTCTAAAGTTCGACGTTAGACCACTTCGTGAGCTTTTTGAGCTAGCGTAATCGGCGAGACGCATTTGTTCTCTGATCCCCGCTCCCAACATTTTGTCAATCTTTTGTCGGAAAAACTTTTATCTGGGGTTCTCTCAATGGTCGTTAATGTACATACTTTGGAAACTGCACGTCGTTGGGTATGTTGTACAGCGCCATTCACTGCATGGGCCTCGCTAACTGCAATCTCGAAGCAATTTGCATAGGAGCGAAGCAGCTCTTCCACTCGTCGTTCATCCGCTGTTAGATCATCCCCAATATTAATTTCCTCCATGACGCGGTCGACACGGGCTGGCAAGAACGCATTCGTTTTCCTGGTGAATACATCCTCCTTCTGCGATCCTTCCAGTGGTATATCGCTGCCAAGTGGTCCTTCAACGGCATTGCTGCTTCTATGTTTCACTACTCGTGGTGACTGACTGACTGACTTGGGATCCTCACGACTACAAAATCTTCACATTCTTAATGATAAACAACTACCCGTCTTTTAGATCTCGGCAGCATCAAAACTTCGTTTCCTTGCTCTCGGGGGAGCCTTTCTCCTTCAGGGCACTCCGGGACCGATAAAGACACCGCCTGGTCTTCATATGTTCACATATCCTTCAAGACCCAAAGTACTTCACCCGACCCAACACCTTCTCCTACGTATGTCTCTAAAAGATCCTTCACCCGACCCAACAACCTCTCCAACGTATGTCTCTAAAGATATATCTCCACTTTGTACCCGGTTCAAGTCATCTTCCTTGCTGATTTATAAACAAGAAGCGTCTCGTCCATCAGATATCGCCATAGCTTTTGTGATTGATGAGGCCTTCCCTGCTCCATTGATCCTTCCTTTCCATTGGCTCTCTTCTAGCCACATATCCTCCCGTTGTCGTCAGCCCTTTCTCTGCTGGATCCATACGATCTTCATCACTTATTGATCCCATCAAGTCAGTTGGACGGCTCTGCCACCTGTTGCGGCGTTCTCATTTATACTAAGCATTGAGTCTGGGATGTTCAGATCATGTTATTTCAGTTTTTCATACTTGCTAGATTTAGCCATATTATCTACAATTAGTACTTGTATACTTGTCTACGATTTTTTACATTAACCCGAAAAATTCCATTGACTTATCTTGGTCTTAAAGTTGGTTATGGACTTGGGGGACGCGCATGATGATGAAGAGGATGGGTGGCCTTTACGCATGTCGTTGGGTGAATGAGGTCGAGAGTGCGGAGAACCAGAATTAGTCTTCTGTACACTTTCGGCCATCCGTTTTTAAACGCGGAAGCGCTTTAGATGACTGGATCTTATGGTCTTCTGACACTCCGGAGTTCCATACGGGCCGTGAAGTCAGCTGCTTCCAGCGTTCGTTTTTGCCCCCCAAGTTGTACTTCTCCCTGTTTTTTGCCCACATTGCGATTCATCTCAACGTCAACATCGTCTCTGTGCATAATAAACTGGAAGATAAATAACTATGTCTAACAAAAAGGAAAGTCGGCTTTTACGAATTCCAAGGAAAATCAAGGAGAAATTCGGAAGCAGTCGCTCACCATCTCCTCTACCATCCTCCACTCCCCAACCATCCTCCACTCCCCAACCCTCTGTTCCAACCAACGTGTATGAGGAACTAGGCGGACTTAGTACCTCACCACCTGCTCCCCAGACTTCCGGTCAACAAATCAAGAAAGGGGCTGGTATTGCCTACGCAGGGCTAAAGCAAGTAGCTCAAGCTCTGTCCGACTTCTCAGACGTATTCCCGCCTCTGCAGACCGCTGTCAAAATATTTTTGAAAATCGACGAGCTTGTCAATGTGCGTAACATCTACGCAACTGTTAGTAGATCAATGATAACATTTTCTTTCGGTCTTACTATAGCGGGTATCGACGAATCAAGAGGAACTCCAAGAGCTCGAAATCGAACTCAACGCTATCAAGTCGATTGTCGAAAAGTACAAGAACGATGGCATGAAGAATGCGATATATCACAGAATTGAAACATTCTGCGAGTACGTCAATTATTTACACCGTGAATATATATTCTGATCTTCCGTTCATTGGAACCTCCCAGCGCCATTGTCGCTCAAGCGAATATGGTCGAAGAACTGCTTAATCGTCAATTATTGCAGCGTACTGTAGAAGTTCCGACAGATGCAGACAAGATTAAGAAGGCTTTTAAGAACATGAGTATTTTGTGTGACGTTTTCCAGGTGAGTTTGTCGAGTTGTTGATACAACTATTTAATACTCAATCGCAATAGATGGATACTCAGCTGAATATTGACACTAATGTGACAGAAATCCTTGAGGTACATATTATTTCGATTCTAGAAACATGGTTGAAGCTAACATAAAATGTGAAGCGTCTGAATTCTGGTGAGATCAGCTACCGGTCCACATTTGACTCTGATATTCACAGAACTGTAACAGGTATAATTGATAGGCTTCGTTACGAGGGAACATCATATGACACTCGCATCTCGTCTTACGGGGCCGCAAGAGAATGCATGGAAGGCACACGAATCAAGGTTCTCGCAGATTTGGAGAGTTGGGCTTTGGGTGACGGTTCGAAGAAGGTGTACTGGGTTGTAGGAATGGCTGGAACAGGAAAGTCGACCATTCTTCATACTCTGTGTCACAATCTAGATGATAAACATCTTCTTGGGGGTAGTTTCTTCTGTTCTCGGGCTTCGAATGATGCGAGTAACGCACGTCTCATTATTCCCTCCATTGCGCTGTCACTCGCCAGTACTTCCCTTTCGATCAAGTCCCATATTGTCGCAGCGCTCAAGGACGAACCAAAGCTAGCAGAAAGGACCCACATTGACCTACGCAAGCAATTCCAAAAGCTCATTTATGACCCGATGCGGACGTCTCTCAAGCAAAGCATTACAAAATACAAAATCATTGTCATTGATGCACTGGATGAGTGCCTTGAGCTCGAACAAGTATCTGCTTTGATTAGGATTATTCTCGACTTTGCACGTCATATTCCTCTCAAGTTTGTCATTGCCAGCCGAGATGAAGGCCCCATTCGGAAGGCGTTCCGCTTTTCATCTGATATCCGAGATGATTTTGTGCTGCATGAAGTAGAGAAGGATGTAGTGGAAGGGGACATTACAACTTACCTTACAAGGGAGCTGGAAGTTATACACAATCGCGAGCGTGATGATGATGAAGCCTCCAATTCATGGCCTCCACAGGATCAGTTATCCACTCTTGTTGATCATTCAGGCACTCTTTTCATCTATGCCGCAACTGCTGTCCGTTATATTAGCGATGGCAGTTACCTTTACAAGGCTCGACTCCAAATTCTTTCTACCCAAGTTTCTGTTTCGAAAACTGGATTTGGGAGCTCCCTTGATGATCTCTATGGGGGAATCCTGAAAGAAGCCTGCAAAAGTCTCGATGAGGGGGAAATCAGCCACATGAGGGAGCTCGTGTCAATTGTTGTATTCCTCCAAAATCCATTGTCACTGAAGGCTATCACCTCTCTGTCTAAACTCAGTTCACACAAGTATTTGTCAAGACTGGCATCTGTCATTCATATTCCTATCAACAATGACTCAGATGCTGTGGTCACCCCATTCCATTCATCCTTCCCTGACTTTCTCAATGACATCACCCGGTGTTCACAACAGCGCTGCCCATCATTTGGTGCCCTAATCCCTTCAGAGGGTCATGAAATGCTAGCTCTCAGATGCTTGCAGCTCATGAATACTGAGCTGAAGTATAACATCTGTGATGCTCCCAAGGAGCAGACTATATCACACAGAGGAACAACCAACAAATTATATGAAACTAAAACAATCTCTGCAGCACTTGGATACTCATGTGTCTATTGGGTTTCTCATCTCTCCAAAGTACAGGAGCTAGGGAGTGACCTTGTAAATGCTCTGGAGGATTTCTTGAAGAAACACCTTTTGCATTGGATGGAGTGTCTGAGTTTGCTGAACAAGCTGGAGACAGGGGTTAAATCCCTTGCAAATGCAAGAACCTCTTTATCAGTGAGTAGTTTAGTGGGATGTCAAAAAATCCTGTGCTAAATACTCCTTCAACTATCAGCAATTCAAGGAGACCACCCATGAGCTTGTCCTAGTGGTTGATGATGCCTGGCACTTTCTGCAAATGAGCTTTCCAATCATCCAACAACATGGCATGGAAGCCTACCAGTCAGCACTTGTTTGGCTTCCAACACAATCCTTAATATGTGAGCTATATGCTGAGGCAGTTCCACAAGCACCTAGAGTTACACTAGGACTTCCCCAAGCATGGGGCCCAACTGAGATTACTATACAGACTGGTTATGATGTAATGGCTGTCGCATTCTCACCTGATGGCAGTCAACTTGCTTCTGGATCATCTGACAACACAGTCCAGATCTGGAACACGGCCACAGGTCAGGAAGAGGCTAAGCTAGAGGGCCATGCAGCTCTGGTGTCATCAGTTGCATTCTCACCTGATGGCAGCCAACTTGCTTCTGGATCATTTGACAACACAGTCTGTATCTGGAACACAGCCACAGGTCAGGAAGAGGCTAAGCTAGAGGGCCATACAGATCGGGTGTTGTCAGTTGCATTCTCCCCTGATGGCAGCCAACTTGCTTCTGGATCGGTTGACAACACAGTCAGGATCTGGAACACAGTCACAGGTCAGGAAGAGGCTAAGCTAGAGGGCCATACAAATCGGGTGCGGTCAGTTGCATTCTCACCTGATGGCAGCCAACTTGCTTCTGGATCAGATGACAAGACAGTCCTAATCTGGAACACAGCCACAGGTCAGGAAGAGGCTAAGCTAGAGGGCCATACAGCTGGGGTGTCGTCAGTTGCATTCTCACCTGATGGCAGCCAACTTGCTTCTGGATCGGTTGACACCACAGTTCAGATCTGGAACACAGCCACAGGTCAGGAAGAGGCTAAGCTAGAGGGCCATACATATCAGGTGTGGTCAGTTGCATTCTCACCTGATGGCAGCCAACTTGCTTCTGGATCAGATGACAAGACAGTCCGGATCTGGAACACAGCCACAGGTCAGAAAGAGGTTAAGCTAGAGGGCCATACAGATTGGGTGCGGTCAGTTGCATTCTCACCTGATGGCAGCCAACTTGCTTCCGGATCAGATGACAACACAGTCCGGATCTGGAACACGGCCACAGGTCAGGAAGAGGCTAAGCTAGAGGCCCATGCAGCTCAGGTGTGGTCAGTTGCATTCTCACCTGATGGCAGCCAACTTGCTTCTGGATCATCTGACAACACCGTCCAGATCTGGAACACAGCCACAGGTCAGGAAGAGGCTAAGCTAGAGGGCCATACAGCTCGGGTGTCGTCAGTTGCATTCTCACCTGATGGCAGCCAACTTGCTTCTGGATCATCTGACAACACAGTCCGGATCTGGAACACAGCCACAGGTCAGGAAGAGGCTAAGCTAGAGGGTCATACAGTGTTTTCAGTTGCATTCTCACCTAATGGCAGCCAACTTGCTTCCAGATCATTTGACAACACAGTTTGGATCTGGAACCCAGCCACAGGTCAGAAAGAGTCCTCTTCTCATGGTACTAAATGGCCTTGGGAACAGCATGGCACTTCTGGTATACTACATTTACATGAAGATAGAGATTGGATAGTGGGTCCCTTACATGACTGCTGGATCCCCCCCCATAACCAAGATATTTTAACATTCTCATATTTTGGTTCCAGAGCAGCTTTTGGACTTAGATCTGGTAAAGTAATCATTGTGGACATGGCATAGATAGTGGATAAATATAATGATTTGACTGTATTCAACTCCAATTTCTATTGTAACTAAGAAACTTATGTGCTGAGCTGACCAACATAACCTGATAAATATTGAAGATAGTTTGCAGGACATACTAGTACAAACAAAATTGTCAGAAGGTGTGGCCAAGAAAGTGATTGTCAAGGAAGTACACCCTTGAATAAGACCTCAGTGAAGGCTTTTGATAGCATATACATTCCAGGTGAATCCAACATCATGGTGTTTTAGTGATCTCAACTTAGGGAAAGAGGTCCATCTAATTAGATCTTTTAAAAGTATGCTGCTGTAAACGAGCCAAAAATAAAATCCGAAAGAATCATCATTTTCGACTGTTTTCCGAATATTTGAACATAATATTGAGTTTCCGAATGTTGTTCAGTTGGCTCCGAAAGTTTGAAATTGGATATGACCGAAAGTTTTGTAAGGTCCCGAAACTTTCAAAGCGTGACATGTGACATGTTCAATTTTCCGAAACTTTCATCATTCGGTCCCGAAAGTTTGACCGTTCCACCGAATGATACACCAAAGCTTCCACAAATATATATATTTGAATTTTGCTAAGTACACAGGTTAGCTAAGTGTTAATTTACTGATTTTATGTCCAGTTATGTCTCGTGGTGAATATGATGGCTTCCTATATGCAGTTGAGCTGCTCGGCATTCATCCATCATTGTGGGAAATATTGCTTGTCCCTTGTTCCATGGCCTCTTTTTATTGTCCTTGCACTCACTTCACACATTGGCATTGCTGTCTCCATGTAGGGAACAGCAGAGGTTGCGGGTATGGGTATGGTGAGTATGGGTATGGGTATGTAATTTCAAACCCATACCCATACTTAATACCCATGTGCAATCCTCAAGCCCTCCAGAGAGCTTTGAAATCCTATTTTTTTAAGTTGCCAAAATGGCTGAGTTGGTAACCTGATTATCAAAATTAATGTTGTAGTCCACTAGGCCATTGGTTCAAGCCAGGGAGTAGCCTGAAAATACTTGAAAAATTGTTCAAAACCCACAAATCCATGAGTAACCCATAACCCATCTGCCACTAATTGTACCCAAGGAAAAAACCCATACCTGCAAAAAGGGGTATGGGTATGGGTAGCCCCCAGAAGTAGCCATGGGTTACCCGTGCTGTTCACTATCTCCATGTGTGTCTTGACTTTAAAGATTCCAAGCGCTTGCAGACATGTTGGCAAAGAGCATCCCACAGTAACACTACAAGATGTGATGAATGAGTGCTGAGCAGCTTAACTGTATTTATAAATATTCACCACAAGACATAACTGGACATAAAATCTGTTAATTAACACTTAGCTAACCTATGTACTTAGCAGAATTTAAAAATATATATATTTGTGGAAGTGGTGTATCATTCGGTGGAATGATCAAACTTTCGGACTGGATAATGAGAGTTTCGGAAAATTAAATATGTCACATGTCACACTTTGAAAGTTTCGGGCCCTTACAAAACTTTCGGTCATATCCAATTTCAAACTTTCGGAGCCAACTGAAGAACATTCGGAAACTCGATATCATGTTCAATGTTCGGAAAAGGGCCAAAAATGATGAGTCTTTCGGATTTTATTTTTGGCTCGTTTACAGCAGCATATAAAAGGGAGTGCCTGAAGTGCTAATTAAGGCCTTTTAAAAAGCAAGCAAAAAAAGGAATCTCAATCGGAATTCAGCTATAGGATTTTTAAGGATACATTGTACAATGAGATTAATCATTACTAACTACTGGTATAGAACTCAAACCTTACTACCTAAGTAGAAGATTCTGGAGATGTGGATACAGCCAAAAAGAGACGAGAAAAAGAGAAAGATGCCTGCGTAAAGAGAGGAAATGGGAAAAACATTGGAAAGAAGAAATTGAGCAGAGATACAACGAACAGATTGGAAGTATGTACCCAAAAAAATGATCAAATCCAAGATCGAAAAGCAATCATGAAAAAATTATAGAATGCGGATATATGCAGAGTACCACAGGCCCCAAAAAGAAAAAGCAGAAACAAAACAAAAGAAAGAAACAGAAAAGAAACACAGAAGCGAAAGCAACAAAACAAGCAGGACACAAACATAAGAGTAAAGAAAGCAGCGAGGACGAAAGTAAGGGGCGAGAAACCCAGGGAAACAAAGAACCAATCCAAAAAGCATACAAAATAACGCTGCATGTATAAAACTGGAGAAGCCCAAGTTGGAAAAAAAAACAAAAGAAGAACAATATCTGCGTATGTGTTTGTATTCATCGTTGATCGTTCGATCGATATTGATCGCCATCGCACAATTGTGGAAGGGGCCGGTGTTGTTGGTAGTGGTGAGTAGTAAGAATCTCGAGACGCTGTCATTTCCCTCACTCGCCGTCCGATTCATCGTTTTCGAATCACAAACGTCGCCACCAGCAGCGCGTGCAACGTCATCTCTTTCCTTTCTTTACTCCCTGTCCTCCCGTCCCTCCCTGTCCTCCCTCGCGTCAGTCGTATCCTGTCCTTCGGTACCGGTCCTATCTTCTTCTGCATTGGTCCTATCTTCTTCCACACCTTCTCTACCTTGAGCCTCAGCCTCGGCAATAGCACCATCACTACCTTCCCTATCCCTTACGACTCCAGCACCTTCTCCAGAACCTCCATCCGAGTCGACTCTCCTACCACTCCCTTCCCTCCTCCAATTCCAATTACCTCCAAGTCCACCACCAGCTCCAACACCCGTAAACATCACTATCCCCTCCTGTTCCTCCCGCTCCTGCTCACCACCACCACCATCCTGCAGCGTCCTCCCCTGTACCGTCCCTTCCTCCCCATCCTGCATCTCCTGCCGTTGATGTTGCTGTTGTCGTCTTATCCACGCTTCATAATCCCCAACCCCAACATCATCCGACACTACCGTCATTATCACCGGCATCCCTCCTCCTCCTAATTCTCCTCCTCGCGCATGTTCATGATACCCAGGTGGCCCTCCATACTTATCATAAGCCGGCAACTCTTCCGGTTTCTCTCTCCCTCCTAATCCTCCTCCTAATCCTCCTCCTAATCCTCCATCCCCATCTTCTCCCTCAACCTCTTCTCCATCAAATCCACGACCACTATCCAACCTCCTCCCTCCTTCATCCACATTCATCGCTCTTGTTACTCCTCTCGTCCCTGCTCTTCCTCCTAAAAACCCTAATCCTAACCTCGTACCTCCTCCTGATTCTGCACCTGATCCTGCTCCTCTCCCTAACGCATCCAACTCAGCCGAAAGAGGTACGTTCGCTAGATCAAGTGCTACCGGTGGAGACCTTCTCGTCGTCGTCCTCAAAGCCCCGACACCAACACCAACATACGCGCTTGGCGGTACACGTAAATCATAACGACCTCTTACAACATTCACATGCTCAGTTACTCTGGATGACGAGGAAGAAGAAGTGGATTGAGAGGATTGACGGGAATGGCAAAAGAGTCGGTTGTTGCTGCGGCTGTGATGGTGATGACAGCATGCATGACCACGATGGGGATGACGGCGAGAGCAACGACGGAAACAGGAGAAGAATTCGGAGAGGGGACGTTGTTGGATGTGAAGTTGGTTTAAGCTTTTTTTGTGATGTGTGGAGGGTGAGGAAAGGGAGGAAGGGAAGGGAAGGAGGGAAGGAAGGAGGGAAGGAAGGAGGTGAGTAAATTATAGTTTTTTACATTTTTTGAGAGGGAAAGCCAAAGTCGAGATCAAATTTCCGAAAAAAAGAAAAAGATATAAGAGCGCATCTGAAACAAGAAATTTGGCCATTTTTCAGGCTCAAATCCATTGAAATTTACTTTGTATGGAAGGTCGGGCCATCCAAAATTCTCGCTGCAAATGCGCTCTATAGAAAGAAATAGAAAAGTATAAGATTCCGGGGTAGCTCCGACTCACCGACGTACGATTAAACCGAAAACGAGGATGATAGCCAACGACAGAAATATCCACTCTAACACCCTCTAAAAATTGTCAATCACACCGATCCCATCAAAAGCCGAGCCAAGGCAATCCCAAATCCAAGTTTGGACACAGAAACGAAACGCGAGGCGATCGTGCGTGTCGTGATAATGCGTAGTTGAAGAATGCGATGGACGGATCGATGGGGTATCGAATATACATTGTTGTTAGCGCGATGAGACACAAAACCAAGGAAATCGAGCGAGAAGCATTGGTATGAGACCATTAGACCAAAGAGGACGACACAGAAACGAACGCAAGGCGATCATGCGTAATGCGCAGTTGAGCAGATGAATCGATGAACGGATCGATGGGTTATAGAATATACATAGTTGTTAGCACGATGAGAAACAAAACCGAAGAAATCGAGCGAAAACCATCGGTATGAGACCAAAAGAGAAAAAGAGGACGCAAAGCGGACATATATGTACCTTGGGAAGCTCTGAGCTGTCCTTACTCGGTTGAACTCGTTGACTTGGGTCTGGGAAGAATGCACTGGTGTTTACAGTAGATGTTGATGTGGGAGAAGAAGGGGACGGGGAACCGGTGACTGTCGAGGTTATGGATCCAGAGGATGGAGAAGAAGAGGTAGGAGAAGAGGAAGTTGAAGGTGAAGGGGAACTCGTGTTTGTAGACGTCGTCGATGATGAAGACGACGTCGCGGTTGGTTGTTGTTGGCGTGGAATGATCGTAACTCGAGGCATCCTGTCAATGGTTTTTTCGTCAAATTGTCGTGAAAATTTCTCTCGTCTACGCGAATTTAATCAGATACTCAACAAAAGAGAGGATTGAGGACTACACCAACCTTATATTCCTCGTAGTCCTAGTCGGACCACCACGTCAGTCGGACGGTGGTGGGAGTCAAGAGGAAAGAAAACAGAGATGTGCAGAAGAGGGTTCCCCGCTCGTTCCCGCTCGGCAAAGTCCGGCTAAATTAACTCCAAAAGTGGTCTCATGAACGTCAAGTGACGTAAAAATGACTCTAATCCGATGACTTCATCGATTCTTCTTTGCGCGTTACGTCGGACCCTTCCTCCCGATTTATGGACTTGCACCGTGATGTACATGGACCAATGGACCAATGTACAGTATAAGATGCTGGTCGAAATAATCAAAAAAGAGAACGTTCATCCTTGTTCTAACTTCTTGTACTCACCGACCGTCGGGCATATCGAATAGGGGTAGGAAATTGAGCATAAAGTCTACGAGTTGACATCCGCGGAACTGAATGTACAACTGGCGTTCCATCAATCAATCAACTGTGAACTGCGTTAATATGTACGTACATAAGTCGCTCTGCAAAGTACCGGCGCAGTGAAGGAAAAAAAGTACATACTTAGTTAGATATTGACATGTAGACTAGTAAATACTAAAGTACTAACGCCTCGTTCCCTCTTCGTTCCCAGCACCTCTAAAACTTACACTTAAGTAGGACCACTCAATCTTCCCCTCTTCAACTTGAGTACCAGGACCTCCTTCGATAGACCAACCAACTAAAAGCCTATCCACAGACTCGAGCCAAGGACGGTACTTATATGTTGGATATTGACCCAATCATGTCGAAACATTAATGTAAAATTACCAACTCCGTTATGGTGTAGTGGCTAACATTATCGCCTCTCATGGTAAATTGATCTGGAAGCGCGATAGCCCAGGGTTCGATTCCCTGTAACGGAACTCACGAATTATTGTCCTTGTTTTTTTCTTCTTTTTCTGGTACGAGAGCCAGTCGTTATAGCTAGTAGTCATTTACACTCACCTATAAGGGAAAGAAATTTCTAACTCCCGATCAACGTTCAAATTCAACACCTCCCATCTCCTACTCTCCTAAGTACTACTATTCCTAGACCATGTAAGATTTCCATATAATAGTACAAGGCCGCTCTCCTCACTTCTGGAGGTTCACAAAACTTTACGAACAATATGAAAAAAAGTCTATTTCTTTGATCCAGGTCCGATTACCTGTGAAAAAGAAAAAAAAAACTCAAAATGGTCTTCTGTTCCGTACTTTTTCTTTACTTAAAAATCCTCCTTCATCTCCGTTGTTGACCCCGATCAGTGTATATATGTTTATATCGTCAGTACTCTGCCCAGGGGAGACTAAGTACTATGTTTGGAATAATACCCTCGTTCCCAGCACCTCCAAAACTTACACTTAAGTAGAACCACTCAATCTCCCTCTTTACGAGTCAACAATTACTCACCCAACCAACTCGAAGCTTATCCCTACCCCACAGCCTCAAGCCAAGGACCATACTTATTTATGTGAAGTTAGGAATCGACCCAATCTTACTGAGATGTCAGAATACATATAAACTTCTTAAACAACTCCGTTATGGTGTAGTGGCTAACATTATCGCCTCTCATCTGGATAAATACTGATTTGAGACCGCGATAGCCCAGGGTTCGATTCCCTGTAACGGAATGAACACCCGGGCGGCGTTTTTTCTTCTTTTTCTTTTGTTGTGAGAACTAAGTATGACAGAAATGGCTAGTAACCATTTATACTTGCCTATAAAGAGAAAAAATGCCGTTCAATGCTCAGATTCAATGATCATATACCTCTCCAGGGGCCCATATAAGTACAACTTGGTCATGGACTCAACAAACAAAGAAAAATTTACTACTATCTCCTACTCTCTCACTAGTACTACTGTACCATTACGATCAACGATTCACGTGTGATATGCGTTATACATTGATTTTGATTTTGTCCGACAGCAGTTCATATACCCAAAATGTGTGTTACGGGCGTGAATACCAGCATAACCGGCTGGCCAGAAATGCCTTTTTTTTTTGGGAAAATGTGTGACGAAAACGTCATGAATTTCAGTTCAAGACCTCAGAGCTCGATGATTCGTAAAAAAACTCAAAACGGATTTCTGTTCCGTACTTTTTTTTCTTTTGGAAAACCCTCTTTCATTTCCGTAATTCCGTGATATATTGCCCCCAGTATTAGCAGTGATAGCAACGGCCACTCGGCATTGCAGAGAGAAAGTGTGTATATGGCTCGGCTCCTGGTAGCGACTAAATTAATCTGATCTACTAGACAGACGAACAACTCAAAGACCTAGCCCTGTTATCGAAATTCTGTGGTCCAGGATCCCAATCACACTGGTCAGAGTAGGGTAGTTCCCCGACATGAGACCATTCTCGTCCTGACTGTTGGCAGCAGCCGCGGTAGCGCAGAAAAACGTTGGCTAGATTGTAATATCGTCCCCGAGTTTTGAACAAAACACCGTCACGTGTAGATATTCAATGACAAGGACGACATCGCGGTTGGTTGTCGTTGTTGGCATGGAACGATCGTTAACTCGAGGCATCCTCTGGGTCTGGTCTTGTTTCGTCAAATTGTTCGTTAAATTTCTCTCGTCTACGCGAATTCGATCAGATACTCCACGGAAGGAAGGATTAGAATTACACCAACCATAGGCTTATATTCCTCGTAGTCCTAGTCAGACCATGTGTGTGCTACAGACACTGTACCTCTCACGCATGCTTTTACATCTCTCTCAAATGTTGACTGCATGAAATGTAATCATAATTTGTCATGTTTCCCAGGGTCTGGGAACGAGTGACCAAATTTGTAGTTGTTCCGAGGTCCCGGTATTCATAGTCACCAAATTTGGCCCTTGGGAGGGTAGCTGTAGTGTGGGTGAACGATTTCCTTTTTGCAAACGGGAGCGAACGGATCAAGAGTGTTCGAGAGCCCCAGTCCCTCCTTACGTCGGAGTCGGGGATTAAACGGCATTCTCCGTGTTGAAACCTTAATTTTTCGAGATGATGAATTGGTGGTCACATGCACTTGACTTTTCTTTCACGTCGTCTCACCGAGCACCATAGTCCGACATCAGTGCTTCATAAAGTTTTCAAAACCCATTGCCACCTGTGAGAATCATGAGTGATTCCAATCTCAACTCAATGTAAGAGAATTTTATCAGTTCCTTCTTTTGAGAAAAGATTGATGTAGGAGTCATTAGTGCTGGAAATAATGAGTATTGGCTATTTCAGTATATGGAAGTATGCAAACTCACACTGATAAAATAATAGGGGTTGTGATCAAACTACCTCTGGGAAAGCTCAATCAAAGAATAGGTAAGCAAGTTTGGAAATCAGAAAATAACTGTTGTCAAAAAGACTGAACATAAATAGATTCTTTGAAAACAATCAAGGCAATATTGTCAATTCCGCAGTCAATAATGTAGGACGTGATCAAATACACTATCATATGTCTGGTATTATTATATTTCTACATTAAAACAGCACAAATAGTCATCTGTATTTTCTTTAGATACAAAAATTCAAGATATCCGAAAATGGATTGGTGCACCAGATCCTTCAACTAACTTTGTTGCAGCCTGCAATAACATGACAGAAGGAACCGGCCTCTGGCTTGTGAATGGTCCAGAATTTCATGAATGGAAAAGCCAAGGTGGTTTATTCTGGTTGCAAGGCAAAGGTTGGTGCAGTTTACATATTCATTGACATATCAATACTGATATCAATTACCCAGCTGGTTCTGGAAAAACATTCCTCTGGTAAAATTTTCTCTGTCAACATTATATATTGGACTAACATAAATACAGCACAACAGCTATTAAAACTCTTCAAGCCTCTGGAATACCAGTGTTCTATTTCTATTTTGATTCTCTGGATTCTAGCCAATCCAAGACAGGATATGAAGGACTGGTTTCATCTCTTCTTGCTCAAGTTGGTACTCATTCAGCATATAACCACACTGACTTGGAGAGTCTCTATAAGGACAATGAACAAGGGCACACCAAGGTCCCTGCTCACAATATGAAGATCACTATTCAGGAGACTCTCAAGAAATGTCCCAAGACTCAGCCCACATACATTTTCCTTGATGCAATGGATGAATGTAAAAACAACAACCTACTTGAAGTTAAGAACTTGGTCCAGGATCTACTTATGCTACAAAATATTCATATCTTTATCACCAGTCGCCACTCTGACTTAGACTATAGACAGGCCTTTACTGGTTGGAACATGTCTTTGGATTCTCTTGGTAGAAATGGGGATATCTCAGTACATATCAACAAGACACTTATCTCAAATGATTCATTCAAGGGTTTGGAAGAGGAAATACAAGCTGAACTACTTGAGAAGGCTGATGGACAGTAAGTTTATTTTTATCATGTAATACAAGATAAGCTGACAGGTGATGAAATGCAGGATACGTTGGGTGGACTGCCAGCTGACATCTCTCCAGGAGCTTGGGACTAAAAGGGCAATTAAAGAGGCTCTTGGAACTCTTCCCAAAACCTTAGAGGACATATATGCTCAGGCACTAGATAAAATTCCTAGGGAGCATAAAAATGAAGCTAAATGCCTTCTTCAATGGATTTTGTTCTCTTACCAACCACTCACAGTTGAAAATGCCATGGAAGTTCTAGCAATTGATCCAGAAAAACAAGTAGTAAATAAATATAGGGAAAATCTAGCAGAGAATAATCTTTCCAAGATCATTAGTTCAACTATAGTTGTGGTTACAGGAGGTGAACACAATTTTGAGAGGAAAATTCAACTAGCACATCCATCAGTAAAGGAATTTTTGAATGGAAGAGGGTCAAGTAGCTCATATAAGATCTATGAAGAAAAAATACTGGCACATAAAGTGATTGCACAATCATGCATAGTTTATTTGCTGCACATTATGCAAGCTGAATCAGTACAGATGGTCTATGCAAAATTTCCACTAACATGGTATGCTGTACATTACTGGGCAATACATGTGGAGACAGATGAAAATCTAGATGTGGAAATGACCAAACTAGTTATGAGACTGTTAACTTTCCAAAATGATTTTTTGAATAAAGTTTTATGTTGGGGTGAGCCACATGCCAATTGGAGAGGAGAGTGTAGAGTCAGTAAAAGTAGTGATTCAGCATTATATCATGTATGTCTAAGAGGAATGAAAGTCATTGTAAAACTACTAGTAGATACAGGAGCTGATTTGAATGCCCAAAGTGGTGATTATGGAAATGCCCTGCAGGCAGCTGCATATGGAAAAAATGAAGAGATTGTGAAGCTGCTGGTGGATGCAGGAGCTGATGTGAATGCACAAGGTGGTAAATATGGAAATGCCCTGCAGGCAGCTGCATATGTAAAAAATGAAGGGATTGTAAAACTGCTGGTGGATGCTGGAGCTGATGTGAATGCCCAAGGTGGTGATTATGGAAATGCCCTACAGGCAGCCACATATGTAAAAAATGAAGGGATTGTGAAACTGCTGGTGGATGCAGGAGCCAATGTGAATGCCCAAGGTGGTCAATATGGAAATGCCCTGCAGGCAGCTGCATATCAAGGACATAGAGGCATTGTGAAGCTGTTGGTGGATGCAGGAGCTGATGTGAATGTCCAAGGTGGTAATTATGGAAATGCCCTGCAGGCAGCTGCATATAAAAAAAATAAAGAGACTGTGAAGCTGCTGCTGGATGCAGGAGCTGATGTGAATGCCCAAGGTGGTCAATATGGCAATGCTCTACAGGCAGCTATATATATAACAATTAATGAACGGTTTATAAAGCTGCTGCTGGATACAGGAACTGATTTGAATGCCCAAGTTGGTCAATATGGAGATGCCCAAGGTAGTAATCATGGAAATGCCCTGCAGGCAGTTGCATTTCAAGGAAGTGAAGGGATTGTGAAGCTGCTGATGGATGCAGGAGCTGATGTGAATGCCCAAGGTGGTGTTTCTGGAAATGCCCTGCAGGCAGCCATATATGTAAAAAATGAAGGGATTGTGAAGTTGTTGCTGGATGCAGGAGCTGATGTGAATGCCCAAGGTGGTGACTATGGAAATGCCCTGCGGGCAGCTGTATATGCAAAAAATGAAGGGATTGTGAAGGCACTGGTGGATGCAGGAGCTGATGTGAATGTCAAAGATGATGATTATGGAAATGTCCTGCAGGCAGCTGTATATGTGATAAATAAGGGGATTGTGAAGGTGTTGGTAGATGCAGGAGCTAATGTGAATTTCCAAGGTGGTAAATATGGAAATGTCTTGCAGACAGCTGTATATGTAAAAAATGAAGAGATTGTGAAGGTGCTGGTAGATGCAGGAGCCAATGTGAATGCCCAAGGTGGTCAATATGGAAATGCCCTGCAGGCAGCTGCATATCGTCAACATAAAGAGATTGTTAAGCTGCTGATTGGTGCAGGAGCTGATGTGAATGCTCAAAGTGGTCGATTCCGAAATGCCCTGCAGGCAGCTGCATATCGACAACATAATGGGATTGTGAAGGTGCTGGTGGATGCAGGAGCTGATGTGAATGCCCAAGGTGGTCAATATGGAAATGCCCTGCAAGCAGCTGCATATGTAAAAAATGAAGGGATTGTGAAGGTGCTGGTGGATGCAGGAGCCAATGTGAATGCCCAAGGTGGTCAATATGGAAATGCCCTGCAGGCAGCTGCATATCGTCAACATAAAGGGATTGTTAAGCTGCTGATTGGTGCAGGAGCTGATGTGAATGCTCAAAGTGGTCCATTCCGAAATGCCCTGCAGGCAGCTGCATATCAACAACATAAAGAGATTGTAAAGGTGCTGGTGGATGCAGGAGCCAATGTGAATGCCCAAGGTGGTCAATATGGAAATGCCCTGCAAGCAGCTGCATATGTACAAAATGAAGGGATTGTGAAGGTGCTGGTGGATGCAGGAGCTGATGTGAATGCACAAGGCGGTCGATATGGAAATGCCCTGCAGATAGCTATACATTTAAGAGATGAAGGGATTGTGAAGCTGCTGGTGGATGCAGCAGCTGATGTAAATTTCCAAGGTGGTCAATATGGTAATCCCCTACAGACAGCTGCATATCAAGACCATAGAGGCATTGTGAAGCTGTTGGTGGATGCAGGAGCTGATGTGAATGTCCAAGGTGGTAATTATGGAAATGCCCTGCAGGCAGCTGCATATCAAAAAAATAAAGGGATTGTGAAGCTGCTGCTGGATGCAGGAGCTGATGTGAATGTCCAAGGTGGTAATTATGGAAATGCCCTGCAGGCAGCTGCATATCAAAAAAATAAAGGGATTGTGAAGCTGCTGCTGGATGCAGGAGCTGATGTGAATGCCCAAGGTGGTCAATATGGCAATGCTCTACGGGCAGCTATATATAGAACAAATGAAGGTATCATGAAGCCACTGCTGGATACAGGAGCTGATGTGAATGCCCAAGGTGGTCAATATGGCAATGCTCTACAGGCAGCTATATATAGAACAAATGAAGGGAGTATGAAGCTGCTGCTGGATACAGGAGCTGATGTGAATGCCCAAGGTGGTCAATATGGAGATGCCCAAGGTATTAATTATGGAAATGCCCTGCAGGCAGTTGCATATCAAGAAAATGAAGGGATTGTGAAGCTGCTGGTGGATGCAGGAGCTGATGTGAATGCCCAAGGTGGTAAATATGGGAATTCTCTGCAGGCAGCTGCATACCGGAAAAATAAAGGGATTGTGAAGATCCTGGTGGATGCAGGAGCTGATGTGAATGCCCAAGGTGGTTGGTATGGAAATGCCCTTCAGGCAGCTGCATATCGAGGAAGTGAAGAGATTGTGAAGCTGCTGGTGGCTGCAGGAGCTGATGTGAATGCCCCAGGTGGTCAATATGGAAATGCCCTGCAGGCAGCTGCATATGTAGAAAATGAAGGGATTGTGAAGCTGTTGGTGGATGCAGGAGCTAATGTGAATGCCCCTGGTGGTGAATATGGAAGATATGGAAAGAAATAAAGTGGATGCAGGAACCTATTTGACTGCTTGTCAATACAGATACCCTTCTCAACCCATATGTGATGATGACATCCAAAACACTCTAAATCTTACTCTCAACACTGAAGATAATTTCAATCCTCAACCTGGTGAATCCAACAAAGTCTCATACATAGTTTCACATCAGAGACATCACCACAGCACAAAAATCAGGGGCAATAGCTGACAAGCCACATGTCCAAGATGATCTTGGGAGTGAACCTTAGGCATATATACAACCCCAACAGCCAAACATTTCATTACCACCCAACTCCAGTGAAGCAAATGTGAGAAAACAAGCTTTCCCTTCTAACAGCAATCTTTATGGCATATTCTAAGTAATTGAGGATCAGTCAGTGGCAGGCCATAAGTTTACATAAGATACATTATTAGATAAGTACAGTCATCTATGACCATTTGGGATGCCATGGTCATTTGGGATGAATGGATTTCTTCTTCCGTTTGCACAGTTTCCTCCCTCAAATTTACTTGTACAATGAAGCAAATAATATATACTTTCATTGCATACACATCCAAAGTGGGATTGAAGAGCAGAATATCTGCTGCTTCGAGGTTTACTGCACTTCAAGAAGGAAAGTGAATTTTATATTGCATAAGGAAGCATGAGTACGTATCCACAAATAACAAAAATAATCATGTACTATCAGATATAATTTATTGATAATCAGAGAGTGTCTCTAATGAGCACAATGGCCTATATAGCACAGAGTGGTATTTCGAGAGACGGAGGAGACTAAACGAATGTCATAATCATTCCAAAAGTGGAATAGTTACCTACAATATTGCTATTGATCAGAGGTAATTGCCGACTTGACAGGTTGTGTCCCAAATGCTCATGAACCACTGATAAGCAAAGTTTTGACTGATTACTCTACTGTTTCCCTGTCCCCTTTCTGATAACACTTCTGACATGCCAGACAGGCAGTACACATAACTAACATCATGACTGACCAAAATAAGTAGCAGAAACGAGGCAGAAATGACTGTTCCGAGGGGCATTTAAATTTCACCGTCCCAAATGGTCATAGATGACTGTACTCAGTGAGCCATTCTGTTTTTTTGAAGTAGCATTATATATCTGTACTGTACTGACAATGTCATCACAATTTAAAAAACCTGTGATCTGCACAGTGCATTGGGACCTGCTAAGAGTAGAGCTAGAATGAAAAAAAAAAAAAAACAAAAAACAAAAAATCTAAAAGAGCCAACTCCCTGAGGGATTGCATTTATGCATGTAATGTGGGACTCACTGTCTTCCCAGTCATGAGCCAATTTTTCAGTTCTGGGCTCAAAATTCAATGATAATCATGTGAATTACAGGATTAGGAGCCTAGATACTGAGGGAAACTGAGGGTTACAGCTGCTACCAAGCTGTTAACCAAAAACTAGAGCTATATGTACTGGAGCTTAGTTGAAACTTATTGAAGTTACTAAGTAATGAAGGTCCTATTGAGGTGCAAGTAAAGTCTGACTTTGCCAAAGTTGTACTGAAGCAACTGTAGAACTATAACTACAAGTATTGACAGTCTATCAAGTTATTATGTCCTATGTTGTCTCTCTGCATCCATCCATCTGTATACTGCACACTGTCTAGTAAGATAAAGTGAGATCTTTATTAGTGATAGGAATACTCTAGTTATATCTGCAGGAAGGAGGAGAACAAATGGCAGGTTATTGTAAAGTCCGGGCAAGTACTGGATCTGGAATGGATCCAAAACTTGGGTGGAGGTCAAAGTAGAACTGAGAAGCGATCCAGAAGGATCTGAAAAATAAAATCTGAGTGTAAAAGAGACTTTTGGACAAATCCAGAGCAAGGAGAGGGATGTCTGGAGTTCTAGGGAGAAATAGGCTCTGGAGTGGATCCAATGAAAGAAAAAATGAGAGGACAAAGTCTAAAATTTACCGGGCCAGAACCAGTTCAACATGTGTTGGCTTATGATGAACAGGAGATAAAAAGAACCAGCTTAGTCAATTTTTGACTTAAGATACATACAAAAACGTATAGAGTTTAAATACTAAAGATTTCCGGTCTGGGTTGGAGGTAACACTCCAGACCTGAGGTTATGCGAAGTGGGGAAAAGACAATAATATGAGAAGAAAGTGATATAAAGAGAAAAGGACAAGGTGTAACATGACATGAGGAGGGTCATGAGGAAAAACAAGTAAAAGTCATGAGGGGAAACAAGTGAAACATGAGGGAAAGTATTTGGAAATATCTTGGATGGTGAGAAATGTAAGGAAAAAGTCTGGACTAGTTTGGATCCAGTTGGACATAGTTAGAGAAGAAATGAAGGAAACATGAGAAAATAATCTGGACAAAGCGGTAATAAGCTGGATAACTGAGTGAAGGCTCTGCTATAAAAACAAAACCAAAACACCCAAAAACCAAGGAGACTTATGTATATGCACATAATTTGATAGTGCAAGAGCTGGTTCTAGTGAGATAAAATCACTGTATAACTCTGTTGAAGTTCAAGTTTTCGTACTTGACCGGTAGAACTTTTGGGGTTTGTATAGCTTTGGGGTTCAAAACTCGACACAAAAACACACACACAAGTTCACAGTATTGCAATTCACAAAGTCTTTTCAGACAAAACACAAGTTTAAAGGCCAAGTGCCCACAATATCACAAGTCCAATCAAATAAGTGAAGACCACAATTGTCAAGCACTATCACAAACAGACACAGACTCAATTTGGTTCAATATTCAAGACACACACAACTTGTTATCAGAAAACACTTTATTATTACAACCACATATTTTTCTGCTTATACTCCAGATGAGTGAACTTTGGAAATAAGAAGCTTTCTGTCTATTCGTCGGCAACAATCCTCTAGTAAGGTCACTACCGGTGTACTCGACGTACTTTGCTTGGGGCCGGTAGGGCCTCAAGCCTACAGTATTTATACTACTTGTGGCTAAAACTGTACAGTACCAGATTTTGTTTATATGTCTGACAAAATGTATCTAAAATATTCGTATAAAACAAAAGAAATATTCAAGGGCTACTATATAAGTCAAGTCCTTCCATTAGGGTATCCAAAATATAGTATATCGACGTCTGGATCTATAGACCGATAGTCGCATCTATAGAGGTACGGTAGCCATATGCTTTTGCCGCAATGACTCAGCTCATTCACTTGGGTATAGGGTTAGAGAGACGGCAGTACCTTTGTACTCCACGAGTACAGCACCGGTAGGTCGTTGGGTATAGGGTTTGTCTACACCTTTTGTTGACACTATCCTCAGCCTGTAGCTCGTCTGCCGTTCATCTATTCGAGATAGTACTGACGGTAGTCTCCCTCTAGTATAGTTCGAGAGGTCAACTTGTCAGGATTCTATCGATATATAGTTTGTACCACTTTCGTTCAGTTATAGTATACGAAAAACTCAACAGCCTGCTGCCGGTCATCGCAATACTAATAGTCTGCATCATTTCGTCAATAACCAACCGGTAGATAGTCGAGAAATCAACAATCTAAGCATCCGTTAATTATCGCGTCCAGTTTATACTCCATTTACTATAGTTCACCGATAGTTTCGGTAACCAAATTGTACAGACGTGAATAGGGGCTTCGACGCATTCGAAACTGTTCCCTTGAGTTGTACCAATAGTGCTAGAGTGTAGTGACGGTAGTACCAAGTCTCATTCGACGGGTAGTACATAGGTTTGGATGGAATATCACTACCGGCACTCAAATACATCGGTTCTAATGGCCAGACACTTTGCATAGCCCAAATTTTCATGCACAAGAAATGAGATAAGAAAAGTATCAAGAAATATTCTTTGTGCCACTCAGGAAATAATGTATTTCCTGTGAGGGAAACAAAGAATAAAATCGGGCATTTTGTTTCTCGGACAGGAAATACATTGTTTCTTGGAATAATGTGTTTCCTGTACAAGAAACAAAGGATATCCTGAGAAAATGTGTTTCCTGTACAAGAAACAAAGAGTATCTTGAGGAAATGTGTTTCCTGGACAAGAAATACATTGTTTTCTGAGTAGTAAACTCCATCTTTCTTAATGCCTTTCTACTCACATTTCTATTGCAGCAAAATTTGACTGCTGCAAAGTGAGAATAAGCAGTTTCTCTATTCATGAACATTTATCCTTATTATTTGAACGCGTTCTCTAGTTATTAGCACTTTAACTAGCAGTTCGGGCTCACTCTAGTCCTTTATTCACCATTTTCTGTTGCAAATTTCACTATTACGCTACAAAATAAGCCTTATTTGGGCGTTTTTGTAGGGCGTATCATCTCCCCCTAACTAAAAATCTTGACCGTCCCCGGTCAATGGTATGCGGCATCTACCGGCAAGTCCATTAGACACAAAGTATCGGTTTCATTCTTTAGATTTCCAGATTAGGCAACAGCGACTTCATGAAACTGCCTCGAGGCTTCATATTCATGTCTGCTATTCGGTTCGGTACACTACCGGGTCTCCATATTTGAAAATAAGCATGACATAACGCTCAATCAAGTATGTTCTCGGATTGTTTGAACCTTAACTCTGTCTCGGGTTCGTTATTTCCATTTTGGGAATTGATGCAACGCTACATGAGGCTTTGCCATCAATTCTCCGTTTTTCTTTCGTCTTTTCTGAACTTTAATAGTTCTCCTTTCGAGAGGCTCAGGGCTCGAAACACCGGCAGACAGGGAACAGGTAGAGACCGGTAGGCCTATAAAGTCACCACGAAATTTTCTCTAAGTCCAACTTTTCCCCTCTACACGCCACTCTGCCACCATGTCTAGTTCCCACGCCTCGACTGATCACTCTCTCCCTGGCCGACTCATCAACGGTCACAGTCACGACTTTTTCAACACTCTCAATGCTATTCGCCAATGCTACCATGAGATGGTTCGCAGGCGTAACAACAAAAAGCCTGTTTCGGACGAAGAACGTGACATAATCGAGTCACATTTGGAGTTTATAGTGAGTTTTTCTTTATTTCTCTCGCCTTTCTTCCTTTTTGGGACAGACTGACGGTTTTCTTTTAGAGAAATTTTGATTATTCAGTCCGGCAGAATGCTGCCGACTTCCCTTCCTGGGCCTCTGAGGCTCGGGATATGTGTCTAAATGCGGCGATTTCTGCATTTCCGCGTTCACGTGACACACGCGCTCGGACTGCACACCCTCATTTGGACCTGTCTTGGCTTCTGCTGTCGAGACGTCTACCGGGTGGCTGGGATCCTACTAGGGTCTTTCCAGCATTTGATTGTGTAAGCAATGTTTTCACCCGTTTGGTCTCTGAAATTTTAATCCCCTTTAAGAAAAAAACCCCTTAAAACCCGAACAAGCCCCCGCCCCAAAGCAAACCTGGGCCGGAACCCGCAACAACAACGCCGACCGCCCAACCTTCCTAACCCGGAAGAAAAATTTCCCCTTTTAACCCCCGTCCCAATTTCCTTAAGCCTTTTAAGAAAACAAAACCGAAAAACGGGAAGAAAACCAACGCGCCAAGCAACGGAATGAAAGACTAACCCCCGGCCAAGCCGGACAAAAGGGGGCCTAACACCAACCAACAACCCCCAAAAGAAAGAATCCCTTTTCCGTCACCTCTTTTCCTTCGATTAACCCGGGACAGCCTCCTGCCGTACCATCAGCTCCATCAACACCTCCGACATCTCCCCAGAAGAGGGTGAGATTTTCGTCTCCGGCAACACCAACGGCAACAGCGGCAGGAGCTGAGTCTAGCAGCCATTCGGCTGCTATTCCAACTCCGACTGATGCTCCTCTTCCTCGGCTGATCATCAGGATCCCGGCAAGACCTCGGCATGCCCCGGAAGCAGTCTCTGGCCAACCAGAGGCTTCTACTTCGACTGCCGGTAGCTCTGCTCCGGCCATCCAAGCTCCTACACCTGTTAGGCGTTCTATGGCAACACTTGGACCTCCTAGCTCTGAGGCTGGTCCATCGTCTGCCGTCGTTGCTCCTCCTAGAGCAACTACAACTACCGGGTTGACTCGAGCAGAGGCTGTCGCCTCTATTTCAACTATCGAGCCAGTCAATTGGCGTCAGGGTCGAACGCTGGTTCCACTGATCGCAGAGGATCTCCATGAGACCGACGTTCAGTTTGACTTCGACAACCCCGACTTGTTGGTAAGTACTCTGCCGGTTTTGTATGTTCCTTACTAACTTCTCTTTTTCTAGATGTTGACTCCGTCTCCGCCCAATCCTGCGCCTGGTTTGACATCTGCCGACATTATTAAGGCGGATCAGATGTCTTTGGATCCTCGGGCTTTCCTTCAACAGTGGGTCCGAGACCACAGACATGATGCGGATCAAGCCGTAAGTTCATTTTATTCTTTCTCCTTCTTTTCTTAACCTTCTCGACATTAGGTTGTCGGGAGGGTGGACGAATATCTCCGTTCATTCGAACGGTTCGATATTCGTAACTTTTCAAGGGCTCTGGGCGACTTTCTCGACGATCACGACATCGACGACCCAGAGCTCGATCTTCAAGTATTTTTCTTTTATTCTCTCTTCTTTTATTTCGGTAACTGACCATTCTACTTATAGTACCCTTCGACTGACCCACCGGTAGCTTCGACTATCAACGCAACGGTAGAGACCATTATGCGTGGTCCTGCCTCTCCTGTCTCTGCGTCTGAAGTTGAAGATACTGCCGGCAAAGACGATTCGCCCATGTCGATCGACGAGTTCCCCATCCGCATGTCCTTCGACAACTCGATGTATGCGGATGACTCGGAAGATGACGGTCCGGCACCAGAAGAAGAGGTTACTCAGCAACCTTCGACAGATGTGCCCGCGCTGGCAGACCTCGTACCCGAATCGACCGACTTGGACATCGAGATCCCTCCTGTCGACTCTGAGGTGCCGGCAGAACCAGAAGTTAGTCCTCAACCGGGGCCTTCTGTTTCCTCGACTACCGTTCAGGAAGATGAAATCGTCGACGAGTCAGGTTACGACTGGGGTAACTTGTCGCGTTATCAGCGCAAGCACCTCGAGTCCTACATTAAGTACATTTCTGTAAGTACTCTTATTTTTCTTTCAACTTTCCTTTTTAGGCTGACTACCTCTCTTGTAGTGAACTCTTTATTGTATCCACCAGTCGATAGCCATGGCCTTTTTGTATTTATATTGTATAACCTCTGTAGCTTTAGGACACCTTTCTTGATAGATACCATTTTCTTGATAGAGTTTATACAATAGATTGTCTTTCTTTTCTACTTGTGTGAATAAGTAAACTTCGAGTGAAATTCGTCTGCCGTAGAAGTAACTCCAGGGTTGGGCAGTCGATAGTGAAATACCGACCATTAGTCGATAGTCGGGGGTCTCAAGTTTAGTCGATATCCAGTCGAAGTCAGTCATTACGGTCGGTGCCCGGTCGATACAAATAACGAGAGCTAGTTAAAAACTGGAGAAAAATACTTGAATAACCATCTATATTCCTAAATTTAACACCTAAAGCGGTTATGAACTGAAAATACGCAAGAACTCATTATTACAAGAATCGTGAGAAAAAAGTGCCTTTGCCGAATTTTACCGAATTTTGCCGGCCGTATATTTTTAAATGCCGAGCAATTATTTGCCGATTGTCGACCCTGGTCCGACCTGGTCGTGACCGGTATCGACCATAGGTCCGACTGCTGGTCGCCAGTCATCGACCCGGTCGAGCCCAACCCTGAGTAACTCTACGATTTTCTTCATTTGACTACCGGTTGTAAGGTCTGATTGGCTCTTTACCGGCCAACAAATGGATTTAGATCCATTCTAACCCTTGACCCATAAGATCTCGGTAGGTGGAGACTCATTTTCATGTGTTCCCACAAAGATTGACGCAATTTCGTAAGTTTCTATTCAGAAATTGTGGCTTAAAATTTTTAAAAGCCACACCCTCTCCCCCTAACTAAAAAAAACATCGTCCCGATGTTTACAACAAAACAAGGAGACAAGTTCACCTAGAGGTAAAGGGCATAGAGGTTCGAGTATAAAATGCCTCCATAATTGAAGAGTACGGTAGAACAAACACTCTACCTCCTTCCTAACTCGTCTCTACATCTTATACAACTTTTCTCTATCGACATTATGTCTGCTACTACCGGTTCTACTGGTTTCAAGTCCAGCGAATGGCTCACGAAGCTTTCTGAGGCTAGAGAGCAAGTCGTTGCTATCTCCAACATGAAGAACGCTGGCGCGATTCTCGTTACTGCCGTTCAGGCTTTTGGAGACGCCTTGGTATGTAGAACATACTTATCGACTCAAATATATTTTCTAACCACTTTATTATGCCCTAGTTCGAGCGCGTCGACTTCCACGAATTTCGCAAAGTCCCCGAATGTGTCGCAGCTTACCACGACCACGCGAAAACGCTCAACGGCATCGTCGACAAGTTCAACATTGACAAGAAGAAGTTGAACTGTCTCGAGAAGATCAACAACTTTTCTGAGTCTCTCCGCAAGGCTCAAGAAGAGTCCAAGAATCGCGGCAAAGGCAAATGTAAGGTAAGTTGTATTGATACTTCTCATTGTAATACTTCTCTACTTATTTTCTATCTTCAGCGCATCGTTTCTGCTCGAACGGTAGAAGATAGTGACTCTGAAATAGAGATCGTTACTGCTCCTATTACCGGCGATACCGATGTCACTGTAAGTCGATTTATTCGACCGTCTGTTACTGATTTATTCTCACAACTTGTATAGATGGCCGAACCTGGCCTTGCTGCGTCTGCGCATGCTCCCAAGAACGTCAAGGACCTTCCCAAGATTTCTAAGGTTAGTTCCATTTTCATTCTTAGCCGGCAGTACCTGATTTCTCTTTTTCTAGAAAAATGCGGCTGCCGGTAAGGCAGGTGGCACCACTCGTACTATCGCTACTCATGCTTCCACGGTATGTGTCCCTTATTCTTTTGTGGAAGGGGTCGATCCCTCTTCTCGAGAATTTATTAAGGCTGACTACTACCTTCGAAAGGCCGAGCAAGCCCAGCAAGACGAGTACGCTCGCAAGAAGACTCGCATCTTCAACGGTTCTGTCAGTAACTTCAATCCACCCACGACCGGTAGGCAGATGTCATTATCGACTCCACTTTTATTTATTTGACTGATTTTTCTTGCAGAGCCTATCGAAACTCCACAAGAGTTGGTTCAGAAGACCAACGTCGGCGTATTCATGGATTACAACCGTCTACCGGATGAATCTTTGAACGCGCTCCAAAACTACTTGCATGCAGAGCTCCTTTCGGTTGCCCATCAGGTCCACTTCCTTACCAGCCACTACCGTTCTACTTATGACCACTTGGTCTCTGTTATTCAGACTAAGTTGGGCCGTACGGAAATTGAAGGTGGCACCTCTACCGTCAGTCAAGATCCAGCTCTCCAGGGACTTGCCCCTTCTGCCTCTGTCCTAGCTACTCAGGTTGACTCTACTACCGTAGATAATCAAGCAGCTATCGAAGTTGACAATAACGCTGATGATGCCTAATTTCCATAAATAGTTTTACCGGCAGGGTAGATAGGTTCTAATGTACCCTCCACGTCATGTCAAATAAACTTTTGATTGGGTTTCCACCAGTTAATTATCCGTGAAAACTCCATTGAGCAAGTTATGAACTTTTCTATCAGATTTTCATTCACTCCATGTGTTGGCCATAGACGAGATCTACTGGCTAACTACAAAGACTAAATTTTTGTAATAAGCCTTTCCTAGTTGGTTTCGATCCGCCTACCGTCCTAGTATTGAAATCGTACCTTCTTTTTATGATGCAAACTGTTTGAGTTAAGCGAGACAGCCACTAAGAAACTACTGTCATTCCGTGTATGGAGGCGACGGGGGGTAGCACCGTGACAGCCCGTCGCATATTTACACTAGCGACGAGGCAGCTGTGACCTGTGACTGTCGTGAATTTTTGCGACGGATAACTTGGGCATTGTTCGAGGCAAGTATGACAAAAAAGGTTTTTTATGGTTCATCATGATTCTTGAATACAAAAATGTGTAGAGAGTGTATCTCATTATCATGAAACCACCACCCAAACCACTAAAAGCCCTCCACAGTGAGTTATTTTCACAATCTGGAGAGTTACCTGAGATCTTGGAGACATTTAATAAGATGCAAAGCAGTTATAGAAATGTAAATACTGAAAATTTTCTATGAATTTTGACGCTTTTCCCCCTATTTTTTTCACTGTCTCAATGTCACGATTCCTTGGTAGCGACGGACCCTTTGAGGACCGTGATGTCACGGTGTTTTAGATACACGACGGGCCCTCCGTGACCGTGACCGTTGCCTCCATACACGGAATGACAGTATAGGCATGTAGAACACAAGTCGACAGTCGATTTCTCGAGTATAAAAGCTACTGAGAAACCCACCGGCACTCTATCCAAACATGTCTTTTCCGTCCCCAGACCATCCCCACTTCTGCACAGAGCTTTGCACCCACATCTGCGTGTACCAGATCAGCGACTACCGTTACTCTCTCGGCAGTTCCACCCACATTCTCGCATTGCGTCGATACAATACCGATAGCCTCTTGGGCACCAATAGATTCCCCAAGAAAAATCGTAACCCACGCACAATCCTTTTCAGGCTTTGGCGACAATGTACTCGTTCGGTCCCAGATGTGTAAGGCTCTTTTTATTCTCTGCACTTTTTGTAGGTCTGACCATACAGTAGTGATTATCAACACAGATCTCGCACTTAATAGCGACATAAATTCTGATCATTGCCAGGTACATTTCTTTCATACATCTTTTCTTTATTACTGATCGACTACCTCTCTATAGTTCCCCGGTAGTCCTGTTGGACTTTTAGTACCAGTTCAATAGTAGATAGGATCAGATTGTACTTAATACCAATAGTTCCAATTTGAACGAGTTGTTACCTTTGAACTACCGGCGTTGTACGATTTGAGTGATTAAGTTTTCTTCTTATGAGATCGAGTTTGCATGCCGGTACTGTCATCTCTATTAGTTTCTTCTACCGTATCACTATCAGGTGAAGCATCTCTAATAGGCTCAGTACGCTCAATAATCTCATTGTCAGAATTATAGGTTGGCTTCTTAAGTTGTGGCATATTATCGAAGATGTAATCTTTACCGGGTGACCATGAATCATCAGGATTTTCTGCCTCCGTTTCTTCGATCATCGATCGAAGCTGTTGCGGATCCAAATCTATTAATTCATGTATGTTCGCCGGTAGTTCAATAGGTTCATATCTCGCTTTGTGAGGTAGAACTCGAAAGGCTGCTACTTTTTCTCGTAGTACAGTACCGTCCATTTCAGCTAAAATGTAGGCACCACCTTTAGTTCTCCTAATCACAATCATAGGTCCAATATATCTAGGATACATTTTCCTATCGAGACTCTTCTCGATGCGAGTGTTCCTTACTTGAACTAACGTCCCAGGTTTAAAGTTCCAATCTTTAATAACATGTCTATACTTTTTCTCGAAGCGTTTTAATTCAACTCTCTTTTGTTCATCAACTCTAGCAATCATGTCTTCAACATGTACACGATGTTTAGCAAGGGCTTGTGCTCGATAACCGATCAGTTCTTCGGTAGAGAGAACTCTATCTGGTAACTTAACTAACCAAGTAGATTCAACAATATCGAACGGTAGAATAGGTTCGGCGCCCAATACAATAAAGTATGGTGAACAACCTAAACCTTTTCTAGGAGTGACTCTATCGGCCCACAATACTGGCTTAAGAAACCAATACCATTTCGAAAGATCACCACCGGTAGCCTTTACTAACGCCTGTCTTATATCAAAATGGGCTCTCTCAATAGTGCCGTTAGCTTGAGAATTATATGACAAGATAGTAATACCTCGAATTCCATACTTTTCTTCAAGCCAATTTAATACAGCTTTCATTTGAGGAGCATTATCTGTTACGACTTCTTCAGGAACGCCCCATCTACAGATAATATCTTCAAAGAACCATTCCGCAATTCCTCTAGTATTATCATGTCGAAGCGCACGCCCTTCCGACCATCTTGATAATGCACATCTACCGTGTACAACATTTTTACAACCATTACTAGCTGGTGAAACTTTAAAGACATCTACGTGAACCTTTTGAAATAAAGAAGGAGTATGCGTCAACGTTGGTGGTATTTTC